>KZ345174.1:59798-77610 GCA_002352805.1 Teladorsagia circumcincta
AGGATGGCATTATGCAATAGACTATTGAAGGTAAATGTGATATGTGACAGTTGTTAGTAATTCACGGATATTTATGTAGAAGGGAGGGGCAAGATGAGTAGAGAGCCACCCTTTTGAATATTCGTGCATTAATCACAATTTGAATTCATTTTTGTTAGAATTTTTTGCTTCTATTCCAATACTGAACCACAATACCGCTACATTGGTAAAATTTAGCGGAACATCTTAATGGAACATTTCCATCTGAAGCTTGGCTACCCACTCTAAGAGGCTGAGGAACGTAAAGATGACCGTAAATGCGGATGGGACCAGAACGTTGACCAAAAGTTGATTAGACATTTGAGCTTGCCAGAGACTCTATTGCTTCACCTGCACTTGAAAACCGTCTGAGTTTTGCTCATATTAAGAAGCAGAGAGGGCTAATGCTATGGTAGTGGTACACTTGATAATGTCGACTTTTTGGGCTCTCCCCGCTCTGCGATTCCACGAAAATGAGGGTTTTTTGAGCACCATGCAACGGCGCCCAGTTTTACTGAGAACGAAGTCACGACGACATAGCGGCTGGCAGCATGACTGCTAAAATGTCGTGGTCGAAAGGCAGAACTAGGTGTTCGCGCATTCAGTTAGCAGTTCAGCTTCTACGAAAGCGATATTAGCCTGCCTGCTCCAACACCCAGTAACCAGGAAAGTCAGTTAAGACGTGGAGCGCTTTTCAGAACGGTTTTTCTATGGGTTACTGTTATGGGGCACGTACCGAAGTATGAATGTTCCGAGCGGCCCCGGGTCAGAAAAAAAAGAGCAGAAAAATCCACTTAGAAGGTGAAGCTTCTCTATTTTCAATACACGCTACATCATTTAACCTTGGATGGTTGCATGGCAGAAGGTTTTGTTCAGTGAAAACGTTCAGATATATATGAGCCAAGAAAATGGAAATCCTAGAAATGCAACAATTCGTCTTCGGTGGGATCGAACACATTTTTTGCCATTCCCACAACCGTTCGAAAAAAATGAGTCTTGGTTCTATTCTCCATGCGCGCGCCCACAACATGCGAAAGAAACTTGAAAGTCGTTGGCAATATCCGAAAGCCCTTTTGAAAAAGCGCCCCACGTCGGGTAAGACTTTCTTGGTGAGCTCTACTAATAACCCGCGCTAATGGTCGATTCTGTGAGGTTAGCTGAGCTGGTCATTGGCAGGGGTGTAACACTTACGAAAGGGGACTGTCTATCATCCGAATTATGCAGGTGCTTCAGGCTGAAGGGCTCATTCTGCTTGCTGGTGATGTCTTGCTCAAAGCAACAGTCCCAGCAGGGTCGAGGTGGGCATGGCGGCCAGCGGTCGCACCCCCTCTTGCCAGCCGGGAGATAGCGACTGCGGTTTGCGATTCTGGGATAGTTCTGGGACCACAGGGACTATTCGAAGTCGATTCACGATCGCAAATGCCCGCAGCCAATCACGCAATTTCCACGGCACGTAAGAGGGGGTGCGACCATTGGCCGCCACGCCCACTGCTGGGATTGTTGCTCCAATGAAGGCCAGGGCACAATCACTGCCTTGGTTCCTCTTAACGACGTAAATTTCAAGAGTATGTTGCAGTGGGGTTCCCCCGTAACTAGTGTCCCTGTGACACGTAAACATTGTTGATACAGTCGAGAGGAAAGTGACGGTTTTCGACCATCCAGTACTTCAACCGACGGATAACACTGTCGAGATAACGCTTGAGAGCAAAAAACAGCTGATCATCGAGCGGAGTCAAAACAGTGCGCTTATGTGACCTGAAGTATCAAGTCAGAAGTTGCATTCATGGCGCATTCCAACGAGATCAACATCAGTGATGTTGTTCTTTTTTATGGTCTCACCGAATAGCAGCAATGAGGAAAGAACTGGAGTGCGTCGGGTCCTTAATGAAGGCAATCTTCTGGTTTCAAGGAGTTTATTGCCTCGCTGAAGACCAAAGGTTGCATTGGGGAGAGAACTGGAAGCGCCGGATGGATCCGAAGAAAGGATGTACGCTTGATTGATGATGAAAACATCCGAGGAACGTTCATCACCATCAGGCGATGCTGCCGTTGTAGAGCAAAAACGGAATCTCATAACGGGTAAACGAACGGATTTGGAGAGAGGAGGTGTGCCTGAGTGAATCGGCTGATAGCCTGCGGGTTTAGGGCCGGTCTCCGACCGCTGACAAATTAGTCTTGGAACAGCAGCGGGTTCGATTCGCCCCAACGGCGTACGGCGGGGGTTGTTCCGTAACCGCGTTGCCACCAGGGTCAACCGTCCATTCGCACTATTCAAACGAGGGGGTAGCATTCTGAGGTTGTGAAGGGCTACCACGGTGGTAACGGAGGTTGATGGAGGTCGCAGAAGGGGGTTGTGTTTGGACGGGTTCTTTGACGAGGTTGGCGAAAGCTTTATGAAAGCAGTAAGAATTAGGCGTAACTGGTGCATTTTCCGCTTTATGTTACCAATTTACCCCCCCCCCCCACCTCGCAACGACCATTTTGGAGCAGAATGGGCGGAGTTGGGCTGTCTCAATTGATCTCAGAATCATATGGGACAGCCATGATGATGGGTGGTGGTTGCGGAAGGGGAAAGGGGGATCGTATTGAGGAAACCTTACACGACTGATGGTGATGGGGGGGGTCGCATCGAGATCCTCTTAAGGAAGGGGGAGGAGTGGCAAAATTTTTGAAAAAGTGCGAACGTGACGGTTGACCATGGTCGCCACCCGTTCTTGGCTTTTGGATGATTCACATTTCATTGAATTGAGGGATTCCCCTGAGCTTTTTTAGAAGCAGCCCTTTCTCTGTGTCTCTCCCAGCTGTGCAATCTCTGGCCAACGTTGATAACGCGAACATCAACGGCGGGCGGGTTCAGAGTACGGGACCACGTCTTGGCCCCTGAAAAGGATGATCTTTACTGGTACCATGGGAGGCCATGGGTAAGATTTCCCCAGCCTAATGGCCACTTCGACAATGACACCGCGCGGAAAGACTTATCTGTATTACAGGCTTTGAGTGACCTTCGCGCACGGGCCATTAGACTCTTGAATATTACCCTTCAAGGGATACTCTGGTGATTTACCAGTGAAGGTATATGAATGAAATATGAAGGAGTGATGATTCAGTGGGCAAAAGAATATGAAGTAAAAGTCAAAAGTGCAAGAATGAAGAGGAAAGGTTAAGTGAACTGATAAGCTCTAGGTGAGTCGCTTGGAGGACCCTCAGCTGGCGGAAGAGATAGTCAGGGTGTTTCCCGGGGAGTTTTGGACTTTGAACACCTCAGCAAAAACATCTGTGGTATACTCCTTTTGAAAGATAATGCCACTGTCTGACGCTGAAAGCCAAGGCTCTACCGGAGCGCCCCGGTTTCAACCCTGACCCTGGCCGTAAAACTAAGTGGGTAGGAGGAGAGTTCGAAAAGCTGCTAGTATAAGAGATAATTCCAGAAGAAAAACTAGAAAAGCACTGGAAAGCTACCCACATTCACAGTGCACCATCTGAAATGCTACGATCGATAACGACGTCATGAGTAATTCGGAACGACGGCGGCAACGAGACGAGACAAGACTGGAAGACTAAGGAACAGATAGGGGGTGGCGTCTGCGAAAGAGCGGAGATTAGAGAATCCGGAGCGACGCCCGCCGCCAAGCGGCGGTCACTAGGAGGGGTGTGTCCCCATTTGGGACGCCGCAAATCGGGTGGCAGGTGCGGGAGCGACGACTCTCGCACTGTTTGCACAGTATGTCGATTCGCGTTCGAACGCGGCGACGGCTGGTGGTTGGGGTGGGTGGGAGTGTGGGAGTCACGCGTTCATCTCATAACACAATGTTTCGCAAAACTTCCAGAACAGCTTAGCACGTTCTGTTCTCGTCAGTTCCCACACCCTCAGGGAGCAGGACGAACTTTTAAGTACTCTTAAGGGCGCTATTACAAGATAAGGGGACATCGCGAAGGTAGCGCATCAAAAATCTTTTGTTATAAAAGGGATTAGGCAGGGGAGAAAATCCTCTAAAAATCGTTAGAGATTTTCATTTTTTCGGAGTTCCTGGGCCCAACCAGTTGTTAGACCGTAAGAGATGCCCGTATCTTGCGATAGCGCCTCTTTAGTTATTACAGGTGCACCACCCATTACAAAAGCTTACGCCCACTTGGATTGGGAGATTCATTCATGGAATTCCTTCTAGGCCTGTACACTTGTTTACGACAAGCTGGATTAAAGCCACAAGTCAGACTCAGTGGACCAAACCAAGCCCTTTTGTCGTTTCTGTGCACGGCTACGCACCGACAAAGACGTTGCCATGCTCAGAATCGCGAACGAAGCCGTAATAAGGCCCCAGGGCATGTATTTACCGCTCCCGCCGCCTATCCCTGCTCCCTCCACCCACTATCCGAGATTGCATGGCTGGCATAAAAATCAGCTAACATAAGATGATTGCCGTAGCAGCCGAAGGAATAGCTGGCATATCCGGAAAACCCGTTTGGACGTGCTCCTCTTCCAAGCTGGCATTGTTCACTGCCAGGAGAGCGAGGCTTTCGTTTTGGCCTTGTCGACGATTTATTTTCGTTTTCCTCTTAATTGTCGTTCCATTTCTCATCTCTATAGTCAGTTTCAATCACCATAATGCCCAAATACGAGCCTGACTTTTGCCTTTAAAGTCAACGACAAACAATGAACAACTTTTGGGACCCACGAGAGCTCCACCTCCTGAAGAATGTCCTCATAGATACCATAACATCTCATGCGGCCCCCATGCTGCCTTTCCTTTCCCCATTCTACATGTTCTCAGGAATCTACAAATTCACTGAGAAATCGTCGAAAACGATAGGTGGGAGGAGAGCGGGGGATGGGGTTGAGTGGATGGGTAATAGAAGAAGAAATAATAAACGTGAGATGCGGAAATTGAAAAATTCCCCTGAACCCTTCCAAACGTCGTGGGAATCTTACCGAGAAACCCTTTTTCCATGTTTTCCATCTCTTCAGAAACACATGCTCATTTCTCCAATCACCACCAGGGTGAAAACTGCGCGACCAAGTCAATGCGACCCCCTCAGTAATGATTTTCTCACGACCCCTACAATCTTGACTGAATCCATGTTTGAAGTAAAGAGCAGTAGCTCTAGATACAAAGAAGTAAAGAGCAGGAGGTAAGTAAACCAGCCCGTTTGGCAATTCTGCTGGGGCCGTATACTGAATGTTGGGAAGGAGATGGGGTCCCCGTCGATAGACGAATTACTTCAACTCGGCTTTTGAATCGCCTCATCTTGATGCTTACTTAAGGACTAAGCCTTGGAGAGAGGACGGACCTGCGAGATCTGTCCTCTCCAAGGCTTAGTACCGGGTAAGCAAACCAGCCCTTCTGGCGGAACTTGGCCATAGTTGCACCAGTTGCGTCGTCACTATCCTATCGTACCGACCGAGTTCAACTAGTCCTTCGAAATCGGGGACCCTATCCCCTTCCCAACATTCAGCATACGGCCAGCAGAAACGGGCTGGTTTGCTTACCTCATGGAGCAGTATCTTTAGATGCACAAGGAGGAAGAATCGCTAAGTAGCGCTGCTGTTACGCGAGTTTCGGTGGTTCAAATCTCGAAGCCTTTGCTAAACTTCTGCTCAAGCCGGCTTCTCGTTACACCTTTGCAGGATTGCTTATTTGATACCACCCTTTGTGGAGGATTTTCTGAGCGCTTTTCACCTTGATTTCCACCCCCTTTTACCGCCCCTCCCCCATCCCGTTGCCATTCCATTGTTGGAAACTACACTAAACGGATAATTGTCCGACTGCGATTAACGTCTTTGCTACCACGATCTCAGGCGAGTCTCATGAACTTTGGGGGAATCTTGAAGTCAGGAGGGCTGGTTTAGCTTGGAGTGTGTTCGAGCAACTGACAGTGCAAGTTAGATGCGATACCTTTACCAACTGAATTACCTACCGATACCCCTTCCCCCAGAAAGACCCATAGGGTTAGCGAGGCGACGGCATATTAGCAATGCAGGGTTCACTGGGAGCAAAATGCTGACATCAATTGAAATAGTTGCGAAATCATTGTCAATAGGCTCGATCGATGCTATGCTCTGCAAAAACGTTATGGTGCGAAGGTTTCAATGAAAGTTTTAGTGAATCATTGGTAGCACCTCGTTGTTCAGAATTCCAATCGAAGACCAGGGGTGTTTTAGGTTCATCTGGAGGAATATCAAGTGCACACTGGCTCTTTCTTTGGGGAGTAGAGGATTCAAGTTAGTGAACCACATATAGTACTTGGGACTAAGCCCTAAAGAGGGGAAGGATCCTGGGAGGTTATGTAAGCCTCTTGTTTTCTCTTTGGTGCCGCTCCTCCACCCTCCTGAGCTTCCCCCAAGTTTCACTTGCTCTCACCACCGGATCTGCTTTGGATGTCCCCCTCTCAAGGCCTTGAGCTTCGAAAGAAGATCACTGAACTGTCTACTGAAGGAAGTCCTCATGCGTCATTGACAGTTCTCTTTCGCGTTCGAGCCGGCTTTTCGATTCAAAGGGCTCAATACGTCATCGAGAAGCTTCAACATTTCACGTGCCCTTGGTGGCCGGTCGTTGATGACGACGATGACACAGCACTGCCGATGCGTCTACGATTCCCGATCGGACAGTGAAAACAAGATTGTCAGGCTTACGATAAACCTGAATAAACTCAGGTCTTAGCACAGCTGTGGGCCGGTGTTGACCTAAAGTTAGGCCATTATCGGTTCCGGGAAGAGCTCGGGGTTCAACCGACCAACTGATAAGGGAGTTTGTGCTTTTGAAATTGAACAACATATGGACCATAGTTCGCGTTGCAACTGTTAGTGTAGCGCTTCGTTCCCAGGCACCTAGCCAGTGAGGGCCACCCTAACCGCCTCAATGCTCCCTTCAGTTGCCCGCCTCTGGAAGCAGAGTGAACTTTCATCCCGTATCGAACACCGCGGGTACATGTCACTCGGTAGAAAGACAGGAGGGTCCAGCCGACATGCAATTCGCGGCGAAGTATATGCCCCCGGCGATCTAGCATGACCGTCTCCGCGCCGCCAGCGCCGCGGAACGCCCACCGACCAGCTGACTTAGGTCTCTAGCCGTTTAGCAGAGAGAGCGTTAGTATTGAAGAGGGCAGTACCTTTAGGAGTCGTATAAACGCGAAAATCAACAGGCAAGGAAGAAGTGCCATTTCTGGGGTTTTGGGCCGATTCTCGCAGTTTTTTCTTCATTCCTGCACCACTGAACATCTCTACTTTGATTTAATGGACTTTTCATCGTAAACCCCGCCTTCAAAAAAGCAGAATTACTTCCAATTTTATGCGTCGCATTTCCATCAAATCAATTACGTTTCACTTCGAATACCAATTGCCCAAAGATCGGCATTCGCTGATCTTACAGATCGTCTGCTGCAAAATCAACGGCGATTCCACCATTCTGCTCCTTCTAATTTCGAAAACGCACTTTTTGCTATGAAACCGCCACGTTTTAATATTCAATTCCTAATCGAACATACGAAAAGCTTCCGTTTCTATTTTCGTATTTTGTGGGAATTTCCAGCTAATGTATAGAAAAGCAGCTCAAGAAAAACGCCATCTGCGGCAACTCCGGTAGACTATTAAGTGCTTAGTGGAGTACTACCTCGGTGAAGAAGATGAACCACTACCTCAAATATTGGTTGAATTCCTTTTATGAAATTCATATGTATTGTTTTTAAAGTTGAACACTTTTGTAGAATGAGGAAATAAGGAAAAAACTGTTACATGCGTCACGCAGATCCCACCCACCTTCTAGACCACGCCCCCGAGCTATAGTCGCCATAGAGCGAAAGAGGCTTGCGCTTCAGGGCCATGAGGTTCCACAGGAATTTTGACTGTTGCTCCACAATTCTTCTAGAAGAAAATGATTTAAAATGGAGCAAATTCCATGTTCAATTATTATTGTTTCTTATCATCTATATTATATATTGAAATTATTCTCCTTGTTTATTTGTTTATTTGATTCAAGAAAATAAGATACGGTAGTGGTAAGTCACGTATGCTGGAATCATCGCAGAAAATCTGATAGATTTATATTTATGTTCAACAGGCAATTCACGTCACCTTGCCATCTTTCTGCAAGAAGAACGGACTAAAAATCTACATTCAATAATTCATAATATTCTAGTTCAGCATTGTTTGGCAAATCCATATTTCATCAGATCAATCAACGTTTTCAATTCGCCATCAGTCGCCGTCACAGGCGTAGTCACAATGCACGAACGCTCGCTCAACGAATTCCAGCCGTTGAAGTTTCTTTTCCAGGGGATGACAAACGTCGTGTGTAATCTGGAACAGACTTTGACTTATCTCTCTCAATTTTGATTACTTTTCAAGATTAATGTTAACTTAGAGGCAGTTTGTACGATGAATGGCGTGCAAGTAGAACTACTAAAAGGTGTAGCGGTGAAGAAAAAAGTAAGTATTAGGTGTTTCAGAAAGTTCTGTCGTTTTCCTACACTCCACATTTAGTTGTTTGATTTTTCTTCAAATTCAGAGAAATCTCTATTGATGTGGATAACATTTTAAAGAGCTTCTCTCGCTCTATCCAACGCATAGCTCAGTTTTGTTTAGAACACTTTCTTGTAATTTTTACTAAGGTTTGAATGCGGTGTACTCGGGAGGCAAGATGGCATGATTTCCTTTTTCTAGCTTTAATTAGAATTGAAAGCGTCTGGAGCAGGTCAAGATATTACGATGCACTTGGCTTAGATTGTCGCAAAATATGCCACATAGCAGTAATTCAAAAAGCTATTGTAACGAGAGTGAGAGCCTCAGGTATGATGAAAGTGGTGGTCGGACACTGGACTTTGCTATCCATCAGCCAAAAGTTCTGATCGGAGCACTCGTGCGCAGGACTATTGAGGAGGTTCTAGCCAACCTGGACGCATATGGTTGGAGCCAAGTCACACGGAAGTAGCTGGAAACTCCAAAAAACTTGATAGGGGGCATGCCGCGACTCATCCCTGACAGGTGCCTGGGACGCACATCACACAACCAACCCTTACCAATTTCAACCGGCCGGGCTACGGATCAGTGCTACAACCATCTTGCTCGCTAGACCCTTTGCCTACTATAAACCATTTTTTCGAGGACCTCGATAGCTCCTTTAAAGAGAAATGCTTCAAAACCCAACATGAGGCTGGAGCGACCTCCCCTCACTTCATCACCTCCAGAGCTCCAGCAATCTTAATTGGCGTACTCCTTAAAACGGTTTCTTATAGAGGAAGGTCTGCGCATTCGAACGGGTTTCAAAATCCAACCTCCAAGTCGGGTTTTATTTCAACTTGGAGGTTGGATTTTAGCCGAGATACATGCATTTGAAATTCGCGGTCGGAAAACGACAGAACTTTCTGAAACATAAAATGGCTACTCTCTCGTGACTGTACCCTCGTTCGTACCATCAATTTCCGCTGTGAGAGTGTCACATTGTCGCTGGTCATCAATGTCAATGCTCTGCCTCTCTGTTAAAACGAGCAGAGTCCGACGACAGAGACCTAGGTTGAAATCTGTCCGTTTCATCAGAGCGGATAAGTCGATCGGTGGGTAGTGAAAGGATGGAGACCTCTCAAGGGATGGGTGAAAGCTGCTAGGAACTCGAGATCTGAGCACGCTCAGACGGGACCGATCACTTCGAAAGCAGTTCTGCCTTCCATTCAAAGCAAGTGGTACGATGAAGCGATACGTGGCGCATTCGGCTGTGAGTGCACTCCTCGCCATAAATGTGCCTCGTAGCGGTTTTTCAGTGAGCCAGCCTCCCTTTGTACGAGCTTACTCCTATCCAACTTAGTGCGACCTGCTTTCAGGTGAAATCGCAAAAACGCTATGAAGTGATCGACCCTATCAAAGAGTCAGCTGACGTTCACAATTGAAGAATCGCGATTTTATTCTCAGAAAAATTCGCTCCTTTAGTGAGTTAGCAACATCTCTAATCACAAGAGTGCTGTAACTGACGCATTTGAAATGACGAGGAGCCAATGCCTCGCACTACCGCTGCGACTGCTGCCATTCTTATCTAACGCAGCATCAAAGCGTCTGCGCCCTCTCGCGTACGACGTGTTCTCTCGCATTTACACTCCTCGCAGTGTGTCCGTCGTATCACGATGGACTTCACTAGGGGAAGTTTGGGGCATTCTTCGGTGCTTTTCGTTTCTTTTCCATCAATATTCCTCTTCGCACTTTCGTCTAATTTTCTATGAAAGTGGCACATCAATTCGATTGCGATCCGTGTCTTCAGAACAGGAAGGAAGAAATATTTTCAGAAGTCACTTACCTTCAGAGGTAGGCGTTCATCCATCACGATATGTAGTTCGACAAAAGCTTTTGTACCCGTGTGGTAGACCATCAGATGATCCAAGCAGCTGAAAGTTTTTGTATTCTTTTAACCGTATAAGTGTAAGCAACAAAATGAGGTTCTTAAGTTGAGCCGATTCCGTAACACATGTGCAACCCTTATTCACAACAACATAGTGCGAGAGCAGTGCATAAAACTAAGATTGGAGCGGTCTAGGCGGGCCATGAAAAACAATTCTTCGCTGTCTAACTTTTCAATAATAACCGGTTCATATAAGCAACTCCCTATGATTAGACCAAAATTTCTCGTTCACCGATGACCAGTTGGCAAGTGAACTATTGAACTCAGCTGACTAGCTGTGAGCCTAATGGGCTAACAAAAATATTGAGTTTGCAAGCAATCTTTGCCCCAGGAAGAACTCGTACTCGCATTTCATGTTTTCTAAGCATTTGTGCAATCAATTACACCACCCGGGTGCCATTTCACCTCAACTCAGCTTCAATGACAGATCGACGATTTGTTCGATGGCAATCAGAATCTAATGGTACAGTTTTCTATTATTATAAAAAAATAAACAGTAGTAAAACAAAGACGCAATTCTACGTCCTGTGCAGCTTTTTTGAAGTTGTAGGAGAAGTACTGTAGTACTTCATGACTTTCCCAGAATACATATCTATGTTTCGAGTTCTAACTCTATTATCCGCCAGTGGTCTAGGAATAAGTGGAATTGTCACATTTTTAGTTGATCATATTAAGTTTCAAATAGAGGAAAGGTCACTACGGGGGTCTTTCAGCGGAACAGGGTGGAGCTTGTGCAAAAGGAAGAGTTTGTGTAGAACGAAGTATTGAAGGCCGCTGGTGCATTGAGTGCTTATCACCTCGAAAACGAGTAAAACATCACCATTTTGCTGTTTCAGTCCATCCTGAAAAGGTTTTGAAGGGCACGTCGTCGTGTCCATGACTTCAATGGCGAAATCTACTACACTTCCTGTGACTCTTGTATAATCCCTAACATACCGTATTCGATCGTCGTGATCGATAGCGATCCGCAATATCCGGCTTAATTGCTCCTGCTCAGCTCGACGTCCCACAAGCTGAGGCACACTCTCGACGGCATGTCGAAACCACGATATGGCTATCATCGTGCTAAAATGACCATCTTCAAATATTAGGCGAACAGGTCTCCTTGAAGTTCGCTTAGAGTAGAAGAAAACGCTAGCGTCCTTTAAACAAGGCCTAAAGAGGTTTGAGTCCATCTTTGGATCGAACAACTCAACTTACCTCAGTACAATCGCTCCTATCGGGTCAGCAACCCTCCAGTATTTGTCACCAATATAAGCAAAGATGACTGCAGAAATGCGACTTGCCACATCGTTTCTGGAACGTGTTTCTTTTCGGGAAAATGTTTCAGAGAACTGATCTGGAGTGTGGAACGTTTCATTGAATCATGCCGCTTAGCCTAAACAATTGCGCATGCTCAACGATTCTAAGAAAAAAGCCAGTGCGTGGCGCATCTCGTGGATGAGAAACGACAACCTCTTGTTTTGCTAACGCAACAAAGCTTGTTTTTGCTCACGCATACGCAATACATGCATAGTATGCAACTCAAACGTGGAGTTCCATTATCATTTCCCGAAATTGCTCACTCTTCTACTTTACACCGTGACACTTTTCGAAATGAGCACAAGCTATAGGGTGTATTTCATAGCCCAAAAGTACGTACGAATCACTCCGCGGGACAGCGTGATTCGTATGCGGATCACGCCGCCGTTGACGACAAATCATCCTACTGTAATCCCACCCAGGCAGATAAGCGATCGATCGCGCGCGTAAACGGCCATTCAAAAACGAAGAGGAGTAACGTTCGAGAGGAGATCTTCTCTGATTGATCCAAGTATTCACTTGTCGAAGATTCGACCATTGATCTTATTTTAATGATGTTCATGATGTTTATGCTTATTTCTTGTAACCGTACTTTGTTTTGTGTTGCCTACGAAGATTCACTAAACCTAGGTTTCACTAGTAGTCATACAATCAAAATCATCACAATGCAAACGATAGATGTTTAGATATAGATTGCTAGTTTGTTCTATAATTTGATCTCTGACCAGGAACGCCCTTCAGGTCATGGAGCGATTTTTCAAAACGGTGTGTTGCATGCTATAGGGGTAAGTGCGTGGAGCATAAAAGCGATGATCATTTTTTCTGAGTGGCCCTGGGATGGGAAGAAAAAAGGGGAGGAGTTTGTCCTTCGCAATTTGAATTTTTGTATTTTTAGCAGGCTTTCAGCACTTGCAGCGGTGAAGGGTTTCATAATGGAAGCATTTCATACAATGAATAAGATTAGACATATATGAGTCCAAGAAAGTGGACAGCAGACGAATGCGAAAATTTATCTCCAGTGGGGATCGAACCACAAGCCTTGGCTTCGACGTGTTTTTTAGCATTTCCAGAGCCGCTCAGAAAAAATTGTTCTCAGTTTTATACTCTCTGCGCGTGTCTCTATGACACGGAAAGAACCGTTCTGATAAAGCGCTCCATGTCCTGGGGGGCTTTCCTGGTGAGGGGTATACATATAAAGCCCGCGACTAGTGGCTCGGGCAGTCTTTTTGAACAGTCGTCTATCTTCTACAAGTTCTGCTGACGGTATTCTAATAAAACTGTGAAAATATTCCCGCGTGGCGCAAGAGTAAAAAGAAAGAGAAAGCTTAACAAGTTTTACTACATCGCTTATATATCTTCTTCAACTATTCACCTTCATTGCTTATTCCTCCTAACAACTGGACTGTTATTTTGGATAAAATATCCCTATTATAGTGTCCATTTGAGGATAGCTCGCGTATTCAATCGCGTAAAACACTAATCGCGTGGCAGGCATTTTCGGCTCGCGTATACGGAAACTTATCCTCTGCCGTGATTAGTGGGCGCACGGTGGAAAAAATTTTTGGGGGAAAAGGGAAAAGTTTACTGATGTCAAAGTGATGAGAAACTGTAATCCAATTCACTTGACAAAACGCCTAATGTTTATCCAGCACTATCGTACCTTTCTCTCTGACAAAGGTGAGCTCAACTCTATAAAGCCTGATTACCTCAGATCCATAGCTATGACAACAGAAGAAGGAGTCCCTTGTTTGTAGCAAGCATATGAAAGAATTGCCTTCAGCATTGTTTGCATCCACATGATTAGCAGTGTGGCTGTAGTCATTTGAGGTTTTCTCTGAAAGTATTGCTCTTGAGCACGTAGAGTTCCAGTACATAAAAAAAATCTCTTGAGAAATCGATGATTCTTCATATCACCATACAGAGGCATCAAAGATGTGGTCCAGAGCCTGCATTGCCATCCCAATGTTAGCGAATGCCATCAGAGCAGCGCTGAGCAGAACTCCAACCGATTCCAGCCTGCAAACAGTATTGTCGTTTTCCTGTCGACAAGATCCGATCAACGGAAAGAAGCTCCATTTATAGCCGAAAATCATTTGCCCATGTTGCACTTCAGCGACTTTTTTCTTCGCAGATAGAGATTCTTCGTGACTCAGGAGGTGAACCCGCCTCCATACATAACACTCGAAATGGCTCGTTATCGATGCCGTCAAAGTTGAATTTGGAAACTGACCTCTGTCTTCCTCTTGGATAATTGAACTTATCGGCTTTTTCGCTGAGTTGAAGGCAACTATTCATCACAGCACCACATAAAAGGTCCATGCACGAGTCAACGAAGGTGCTGCAAACGCATCTTATTTATAGAGCATTCGAAAACCACAATTGTCCCTCTGTCGCATTATCAAACTTTCGCTACTAACCACTTCTACTCTTTCATGCATGAAAGCCCAGCTCATAATAAAGCCAGCAAGCTTAGTGGTTGTGGTAGCTTGAGACTTTTTTCAACAATTTGCCATGTATTCAAGGTTCGTGCCTTTGAACTCTAAAACTCCCTATTTTGTGGTTGAGGAGGCCCTGCATACGCGGATGGTCGCAGTTCTTCAAGGAAAAAGATCCTGTGATCTCGCGGCACTGGAATTCTCCCCTTCACGGAAGGAAAGAAACTACTCTTGAAATGTGTTCGTGTTTCCGAAGTAGATTCCTAATTTTCAACAAATTTCTACTTTGACACAAATAAGCTCACAAGTGCTCCTTCCTACGGACAATCCTGGTTGGGCAAACAAAAAAGTACTGGGGTTCCCTTCTCACTCTTTCGAGCTTTTCAACGGCATCATACTACCCGCTATGAATGGTTTGAGAGTACTCCTCGCTATCATAAGAAGGAGGTGTGATGCTATGGTAACCGAGAAATCAGCTGCACATTTCGTTTACAGAACCAGACTCTATGTACCGAAATTACGTTTCGTATTGCCCCCCCCCCCCCGGCTTCAGTTGACTGTTGTATAGACTTTTCGAAAATAAGAATAGCGTAATATTCACCTCATGATCGAAAGCGACCCCGAAAGGTAGGAGGCGATGAGCGTTCCGATCAGGGAGAAAATATTGAGAGCAAAGCTGAAACGCAGCAGAATCCATCCCTTATCCTCTGCTTGTGGTTTCCGAGGTTTTCCACTTTTGAACAGCTGCTTGTCTTGTTCATACAATTCAAGGAGACGCCTTTGATGCTCGTAATACTGAAAAATGCCAACGTAAGTGCCTATGGGCGATTTGGGGCGTGGGGAGGAAAGGGAAGGGAGTATTTCATTAGGTTTCATTCATAACCGGCAGACTCTGTTGTGTAACTTAACTGCTCGACTCGATCGCGAGATTGAGCCGAGCCATTCAATCGCGCGACTATCGCTAACCTAGAACGCGACTTTGAACAACGCTCGTTGCTAAGCAACTAGAAAAGCAAGTTTTGGTACGCGCTCTGAAAACCCGTCCACTATCAAAAATCATGTCGGGAAAGGTGAGTAATTTTTGTGAAAATGCCAGCGCTAGGCCTTGGTTCTCAGCTGATAGAGAGTGCGGTCATGGATTAAAGCAACAGATCGAATTTCAGGGTAAAACGATCGGTAGTGAAGTTGTAGGTGGGGAGTTGACTGATAATGAAGAGAAAAGCGAATAAAAAACGGTCGATGAATCCTCAAAGCTGAGCGATCTCCACAGGTGGGAGAGAAGGGAGATGCCTGTTGCTGCCCACCCCAATCTCGCACCCGCCAATCCGTTGCCGCTCGTCGTTCTTTCTACTGGCTTCCCAAGGTGAGTTTTTTGTTCACTTCCACTTCATGTGTGTTCAACTAGGGCGAGTGCTTCTCCCCACCCCATTAGTATCGAAAGTTCAGGACCCTGCTGAGACTGTTGCATCAAAGGAATCGTTTTCGGAAATTCGTGCTCTTCCATTCCTCACATGAGACTACAATTTGTGTCAGATAGATATGATAGACAAAGTTTCATGCATGAAAGTTAGGTTTTCGAGAAGAAACGAAACATTGCGAACTAAAGTTTGCGGACGGACGGGCGGAGCCAAAGGGTCTCATTAAAAGAAGGGTGCACCAGGTGACGCGCAATTCGTAATTCGGAGGCCAGTTGCTACGTAATTTCAGTCGCTGACACGCTTTTCAGCCACACAGCACTTCCAGCCGGTACGTCCTTCTTTATATACGACCCGTTAGCCCCGCCTATCCGTCCCCACATTGTTATTTTCGAAGATTTGTTCCTTTTCGAAAACCTAACTGTCATGCATGGGACTTTGTATACCGTCGCTAATATTGCAAGCTGTGGTTCATGAAATCATGGTAGGGCACTCATTTTCCATGAACAAGTCCTAATACATTTTGAGCACGCTTATGATTGAACCTTGTGAAACAGTTAGTGTCACAGCAATGGCGTCATTTGAGAGCTTATTCATTGAACAAATGACACGTGAGTTCTGTTTGCAACTTTACGCATTGAAATTTCTGTGTAGCTTCACTTTATGCTCATTTTGAGTGCTCAACAATGATGCTGAAAATTTTAGGTTTTTTTTCTAGGTACAAGAACGAAAGCGAATGCATCACAATGATTATAGGAACGTTCCACAGTTGGATAGATGTAGATAATAGGGAAAAAAAACAAAAAAAATCGAAGCACTCTGGGTGCCCGACAAGAGGCCCGTCGCGGAGTGAGATGGCAGAGACGCAGATGGGTCAGCGAGCGAGTCACAACGCGCACTGTATCAATTTAGCGTTAGGTTGAATACAGCGTACCATACTGAATCACTCGCACAAAACGCGCTGCGACTCGTCCGTTGACCGTCTGCGTCTCCTCAATCTCGACGGGCCCCCTGTCGGGTACCGGGCGAGGCTTGACCGCTATAAGCATTCCATGAGTCATCCGAAAGGCTGACCAATGAAATGTCTGCAGGATCATGGTGCAAGCCCACCCATAGCCATCAGTGCGCTATTTGGTTTTAAAGGTCCTTTCAAGTTGTGTTTTTGTTATCATTCCATTCCGGTGGAAACCATGATACGTTCACTTTCGAGCCCGCTCGGCCCACCTCACTCGCGTAGTGTGCTGGGAAGGAGAGGAGTGGTTTTCACCCTAGATGTCTCTGAAAGGAGAAAGCGCCCTGCGTCAATGAACGGTGTCAGAAATTGTTACATGCACGGGCTAGTCACTACTCAAATACCTTCACGGCTTAGAAGAGAAAGCAGGTGCACGGCGTATTCCAGAGCTTTCGTCTACGCTTCGATCCCCAGCATAAATAAAGCTTGGAAAGATTTCGAGATTTACCGAAGAATTTCGTACCTCTTCTTTCAGCCTTCGTTGTAAAGCTGATAGCTCCTTTGATGTGCCATTTTGATCTCGATAGTCGTTCTTGCTCGACTCCTGCTGGGTTGTCCTCCTTCTTAGAGCCATGAGGAGGACTGGCGTTCACCGTGAAGCTATCTTCGTGTATTGAATGTGTCCCAAAATTCCTTTCTGAACATTTTAATGGATAAATAAAGTGAAATTGTGCTTGGAATGTAATGGTAATAGCTCGGAAATTTTCATCCCTTTATCTGCTTTCGAATTCAAAGAACTGGTGTCAAACGGCTTGTACATAATTTTGCTAGGTATAACAAAATTAAAAGCTGTTCGATCTCCTGGTCTATTAATTATTCTATTACGTACATAGAACGGTCTCGTCATCTCTCTAAAGGCATGTTCTTCAAAACAACGTAGAGGCCTCAATAGGCGAAAGAAAAACAAAAACAGTTCAATAAACGAGGACCTGTGCAATTGATGATGAACAATATACGAGCTCCAACAAAGAAACTGAGGATCATGACGAGAGAGAGGACGTCGAAAAAACGACAGGAAAGAGATGAACGCAACAAAGGTGCATCTTTTTAACTTACGAGCCTCTAATGCCCCTGCTACGCACATTCGAACTCCTTTGCCTTTATAATTGCAGACGGGACCTTTTTTGAAAAATAAGCCATCAAGTTGGCTTTAGTGAGCAAATAGCAGAGAAAGATTGCAAGACAAATCACAAATACGAATTCCTAAAGAAGGGGTCTGGGGTGAAAGAGCAGCCCATCCAAGATCAAGGTGGA
>KZ345174.1:80953-103553 GCA_002352805.1 Teladorsagia circumcincta
GTCTCTACAAAGTGCAAGAAACCATTTTGGAAAAGCGCTCCACGTCCTGAAAGACCTCCCTTGTAAGTAAAAGTATGAAAGGCGTCATGCAACCTTTCTCAACTTCCAACTCTTTAACCCATCTTTTGTTCGAGTCGATGCAGCTAGGGCATGTGCTTCGTTCATGAGGGAGGTCGTCCAGTAGGTGACAGTATCACACTCTTCATAAATGGAGCTTCGTAAAGGAAAGCCGTGTTCTGGACAGCTGTAGGAAGGAATGATGAGCGTTTACTCAACTTCCTCAAGGCACAGCCAAATGCTACCAGTCATAGGGTGGTGATAGCGTCACAATGACAACTGCACTCATTCGGCTGTTAATAAAGATCTCCACGATTCAGCTATGTGTAGGGCAGTGCTTTTTCAGTGGTCACAAAACGGGTCCTGTTGGCCTAATACTTCAGTCGCATCAGAGCAATCTCTTGGCAAAGATGTGACTCGCGATGATAGCTGAGGCTTCCTCTGACAATGAGCCACACACGTGAGCACTACTGGCTCCAGCTGAAAAGAAAAGTGTCCGCAAAAACAAAAGCAATTGGCGTAAAAACTTTTCTCAGGGATACCTAGAAAATGTTAGCGCGTCTTATCAACATGAAGAATAGAATGTTATTCTTGTTCAAGCTTTGCTGAAAATGGTTCCTGGCACAGTCCTGACTGAGTTCTGCACGGAACGAAATAAGCGATGCAGTACCAGTGTAAGGACAATTTCGACCAGTATCGCCTTCAGCCTTTAGCGAAGGCGAAAATTATCCAGGATGTTCCTTCCTTGAAGGCAGCGATCACGATATTTTAGAGAAGGGTTTAGAGGAAAAGTGGGGTGCTCAATGGTACACCAGTGGCGAAAAGTGCAGAGAAATCCGTCAGGAAAACGGAAAACTGGAACACCTCTCATGGCAATTAGTTCCCACCCGTGAACTGGTAACAGCTCAGAAAGCTGATGTGTGGACGAGTTTACCGCGTTTGCTGGCAGCATGTCAAACCATGCAGCGATCGACTCCTTCAGTTGTGCCGCTGCAGGTAACGCCGCTCCTCCAACGCACGAACTTGACTAGTGGGCGTGAAAGCGGCACACTTTGCTTCCTTGGCAGCCAAGTAATTGCTTCTTGTGAATATGCTTCTCGGATGCGCTCGCATTTATCAAAATCGCTGCCTTCAAAAGACCGTTTAATGATATAATTCGGACACCGTAGAAACCATTACTCTGCAATGGACTTCATCATTCTGGTGCACTAATTATACAGGGTGGCTGAAAAGTGTAGGACGCCATGTTTTTGTGAGTAATAGCCAGGATTTAGACTCGATTAAAAAATCGACTCCCCGCGAAGATAGAGTTTAGCTATTTGACTACTTATGCAGAAAGTGCTTTGAAATTGACCACTCTGTTTTGAGAAAGGTCTTCTGGCGTCCAACGACAAAATCAGCACTGCGCCGCATGTAGCCAACGGCGTTGTCGTCCCACCTCTTCTGAAGCGCTAACTTTAGAGCACCCACCGAGTTGGTAAAGCCTTATGAGTTCTTCCTCTACAACATCCTCACATAGAGGAGTTTATCGGGTTAAGGGTTTGAGAAGAAGGAGGTCACATTTCCCTGCTCTAGTAGCCCGGGAGTGAGAGTTCAGGACAGCTTTGGTGGATTTGGACGCGTATTAGAGAGTTCAGGTTCACTGAAGAGCAAACGATCGTTGAGCAAAATGCCCGTAATTCCAGAACAGCATACCCGACCTCAATAAAGTCTTTTGCAAGGCCTTCGAGTTAGTTTCAACATTTGTGAAAAATGAATTGCAATAAAGCTGCATTTCCGGATGTTACTCTTTACAAACTACCACACCTTCGAGAGAAAATCTGTTGTGAGCTAAACGCTATCTCGGAGACTTGCTCTCACTTCTTGACAACAACTACGTCCGAGGCTGTCGCAAAGAAGTTTAATTCGCAAATTTCTTCATTAGCCCAATCCGTAAGAGAGATGCGGCGCACGTCGAGCTCGCGCAGAAGTTTTTTGCATTCAATTAGTTGAGTCTTTCGGGTTGCTCTAATAGAAATCAGCCTAGAAAGAGTTGATAACCTTTACAAATAATGATTGCGTCTCAAGATTTTCTGGAAACCGTGACGACAGATCTTGAGATCAAAGGCGATATGACTCACGCTGACTCCACCGTTGTGAGCCATCCTCTTCTGAATGATTGTCTGGGAGTGCACAGTTCTTGGACCACCACTTTTTCCAATCCCGGAGACGTGTGCTTGAACCTTGTGAGCGCCGAACATATTTCGAAGAGTTGAAGAGGGAATACCGAGTCTTTTTCTGAAGTTGCAGTTCAGAGACCGTCAGATCTCGGAAATGGGTCGATGCAGAAAACCTTCATGGCGAGGGATCAGGCATTTTTGGACCAAACAACTTGTGGTGCTTCTAAAATAATTTCGAAGCTTCCGAACAGTTTCAAGACTTTCCGAAAATACCCCACGGCCAAGTGCCAGCAGGCGGTCAAAGTCGCGTCCTAACTTTTCAGCCACCCTGTATTAGGTGATATATTAATTTCTCAATGGTATCTGTTTGTGGGAAACAGTAGATGGACACCATTTGTAAAACTATTAGGTTGTCCCATAATTAATGAATCACTTTGGGTACTTTTGAATTCATATTTTTCACTCTTCTATTCGAAGTCACTGCTCATCCAAACATACACACAACTGTCATCTACAATGCATGGTTTATACATGGGAATTTTCTCGCTGTCTTTCCCCTAAAATTGTAGGAGCTCTCAAACGAAGAACGACTGGAAGTCGGCTTTGAGGTCGTGTCGTTGGCCCAAAAATTCTCTCTGGAAAAGAGTGCTGAAGCTAAGATTGGATTCTCCTTAGCTGGCAAAAGGATAGGGCTACACGGCGAAGATGCAAGAACTACTAGCCTGGGAGAATCCAATTTTTTATGAATATTCTCTGCAAGGTGGGGTCGAACGACCTCAAAAAATGTGGACTTTGACTAGCTTCGCTTTCAAATTGAAAGGGTCGTTATTACGCTGTCGACATTTGCCTTTTTTACTGTCTCTAGTATTACTGGGTGGCGGCTCCCACAGCAGGGTCCCTCTCGGGTTCTACCAATTTTTCGGAAGGTGCGGACTTAGAGGAGGTTGGGCTTCTGCTGTCAGAAATCCCGAATACTTCGAGCTAGGCTACCGTTCCTTGTGGATTTGATAGCACACTCCATCCAGTCCACAACCCTAGTGAATATGCTGGACGGTCGCTGTGAGGAACTAGGAGAGATCAGAAAGAACATGAAGATGTCAAATCGTGTTTAGAGTTGATTCGGGCTCATAGCATGGAAGAAACAAATTCCATATTTTTAGATCTTCAGGACTCTACGGAGTTGTCTGCATCCACCATCACCAGGGGTAGTTGGAGTGTGGGTCATCTTCAAATAAAAAAACCTTCCCCAGAATAGAATGAATCACGGGTGCACAGTGGATTGAGGGAACGTGCCCTCGCCTATCTGTTGGTTGATCCACCATGTTGTTCGGTGCTCGAAAGATCCTAATCAAATGGGATGAAGAGGGAAGCTAAAAAATAGGTTCTGGAAAAATTGATGTAATAGCCATGTAAGGGAGCGTGTAAATGGGCTGACTAAATGGTCAGTTAGGGTAATGTGGAAGTTACTTCGCAAAACATGTTTCACGCATTTAGGATTTTTCTTGGTATTTTTATAGCAATAAATGTAAAGTGATTCACTAATTATGGGACAACCTAATAAATAGTATTAATATCATTTCATGAAACTAATACAAAGAAAGTGAAAGTGTCTTCATCGTTGTTAGTGATTTATTCACTTTTTCCACTTTTCGGGTTGGAATGGAGCCCTCAAGAATGAGCAAAACTATTCAAATACCAGCTTCTTGCACCATATTCAGGAAAGTCGTGTCTCATCAACTTCACTGCTTGTCTTAATGATTTCTTTATCTGCTACAGTGACTTTAGTGAATTCATGCTTTGTTGCGCTCTATTTTCATGTTGTTGAGCATGTAGAAAAAGAAGTTATGTGCTTTTGCGATGATTGCACGAAGGGTTTTGGACGTCAAATTACTATCAGGGATGAATCTTCAATGAAAGCGAGCATTGATCCTAATTTTGGGAGACGAACGAGGAATGGCGAGAAGCGCTTCATTTTGTATGAAGGGCAAGGTCCAAGGAGTAACCATTGCTACTACAAACGCATTAAAAAGCTAAAAATCAAGAAATCGAAACCACTGGTTATGGGTAGAACTCGTTCGATTCATCTTTATTATCAATTAGCCTCCACTGTGAGCATGACCTCTTATCTAAAAAACCAAAACAACGACGGCGCTCGTAAAGAGTGGACGTCGTAAAAGAAAACAATTGTCTACGGAAGACGTGAAGCGGCTTCTGATAACCAGCAGACTGAATTGTTTCGCTGATAAGAAAAGGAACAGCTAGTTTTCAAACTGACGAAACGGTGTGATTTCTTGCGCTACCGCAATTATTTCTGAGCGACCATTAATTTGCGATTATTTTTTATTCTGACGGTGTTTCTGGCTGTATCATGGAGAATTGTCGCAAAGTGCGACCAACGAAGAGATTGATAGAATATGAAGCATGATTCATAGATTACTGAGATTATAATTGTTTTTCCGTCTGACACGTATTCCAGATCAGAAGGTACTTTCCCATGCAGCTTTCAGCGCTGGAATGCTCGAGATCGCGCTTATCTTCCAGTCAGCACGTAATCCAATGATTTTCGCAGAAGCCTGGATAGAATGGAATCTAAAGAATGCAATCGTACCAGTATGAAAACTTGCTGACTAGAAAGAAGAACGTGCTCATTTTTCTCTTAGTCTGCTCTGGGGGATCTAGGCAAAAAATGGGAGATTTTGATGGGAACCGAAATTCCTCTTTTGGAAATCTGAGATTCATGATCACTAACGCTTGTTTATTTGTTGATTCATTTGTCACAGTTAATGAATGGTTTAATTACCCAAGTTTGAGCGACCACACTTTTCACCGCGTGGCCACAAGGGTTCAACTGGTAGTCAAGAGAAGTCCCGAAATCGGTCAAAAAATGAAGTCTTGCGAGCGTAAAAAATTGCTGGTTTTGCTGTATGTTCTCTTACGTTGTACGGAAGGCGATACGGGTTTTGACAAGCCATGCTTTTCTTATAAATTTTACCAGAAAAGTTCCTTGGCCTTGTTATCGAATTTTCATCTAAGTTGCAATTTTTCTCATTTAAATTCACTTCAATTTAATTCAATTTAATTTCCTCTGGGTTTGGAATAAAGATGTTGATATTGTTTGAGCAATTGAAATTTCATAAGTTGAAATTATGACGTGGTGGTTTTGCGTGGACATCACGGAATATTGCCGAAGTGTGGGATTGAACCAACATCCACAGATCAAGTTTGTGGATTCACAGCGGTTGATAATGGATTTATGAATGCCCAGTTGACAAAAAATGAAAAAGAAACAAATAAAACCGTCGATAAAGCCATTAACAAGTATCTCCTCCCAAATAAGGAAAGGGTGGTCCGGACGAGTTGTTCGAACTTGCCTGCTCCATGTCTCCATCAAACCGCGCGTATATGAACTAGCCGCAATGTCCTTATACACGTGCATCTCGTAGGATGCACTCGGACAAAAGCCCAAAAGCTGGGATTGGACACCAAAGGCTGATTTTGTATAGTCCTAGCGTCTCATAATTTCGAGCCGCGACAACGGCACATCTGTGACACTCGTGCGCTACTCTATCCCACCCACTAGATAGATTCTTCCACTGGCCTTCTGTTGGGGCGTCAATCAATGCGCAGTGCAACAGTAATTCCCATATTTGCTTCGTGTAGTGAAAGGTAGAGCTCGCCTTTAGGGATTGATTCCACTGGCCACGCGGGAACTGAGATATTGCTGGTGTCGACTTATTGCTGATATTGTTCTGGAAACCAGGGGTTATTGCAAAGTTATTGCCCTAGTTTAATATATTGACTTACTCTCGTTACAGTCCGTAGCGTATTGTTGGGCCTTATTGTTCGTATTGTGCTTATTGCTTTCTAGATCCCAGAACAATACAATATTATATGATTTATTAGCCCTTGAATCGAACCGATGGGTGAATAAGTACGTACGAGAGTAGATACGTCGTCCACCAAGGGTATTGCAGAAGACGATATTGCGGAGACGATATTGCTGTAGAGAAACGGTCGGAACCAAGCAAGCTCGAGACGTCGCTGCTTTTATACGGCGTTGTCCCCTCGGCGGCGGTGATGTAAAGAAACATATCTGAAAAAAATGCCTTACAAGATCAGCCTACTGATAAGAAAAAGCTTAGCTAACTCCATCGATAAAATGAATAAAAGGTATCTAACCATATGTACAATAGTAGCGTTTTAGCTACAGTTCGGACATATCCAGTTGCAACGCACCCTGGCGTCATGAAGCCCATGAGGAGGGCCAGATCGTTTCTCGTAAGCCATTCCACTGTTCCGCTATGATGAGACTGAAATCTATGTAACCAACCAAACAGCCCTTGCCTTTGTTGAAAATACCGCAGTCAACTGGACCGTCTGCGTCAAGTATATTCTTTTTGAAATGAGAGATCATTACTTCATTTTATGATGGCAGATATACTCTAAAGCACTTCACACATTTTTTTTTATTTTATTTCGTAACTCTTACCAGCTCATATTTACATGAGTAGGTCAGTCCTTAAGGTTTTCGGAAGCTATTCATTTCCTTCATTACCGAGGAACTAGTACGTACTACGTAGGTACCCATCCAAGCTGGCGCGAAAGTATAGCAAACCTAGCCCTAAAACCAGGCTGCCTTAATGAACAAGAGCCCACTTCGAATCAACTCTAGGACGCTTTTCGCGAATCCAGTGCTCACTTACACCTAGGTCCCATTCACTAACCAATCATTACTAGCACGGAGTAGCGCATTTCCGCACCTCAAACCCTCGTTCAGGTTTTCAGTGACTTTTCCTAACGTTTGTCTGCAGCTTCAACGGTTGGTCACACCGTCACCACATGAATGTAATGGATGAAGAATAATAATGATGCCGATTCTTGTCGATGGACTACTTGTGCTCAATTTACGGTAGGAAAGTGATGACGCAACTGGTGTAGCTACGTCCAAGCTCCGCCAAAAATTCTGGTTTGCTTACCTC
The DNA here is from genome assembly GCA_002352805.1 of Teladorsagia circumcincta. NCBI lineage: Eukaryota > Metazoa > Nematoda > Chromadorea > Rhabditida > Trichostrongylidae > Teladorsagia > Teladorsagia circumcincta. Next base: position 88,149 of record KZ345174.1, read on the forward strand.
ATGACTGAGCCTTGAAGAGAGGACGGACCATCGTTTTCTCGCAGGTCCGTCCTCTCTCCAAGGCTTAGTCCTGAGGTAAGCATCAGATTGAGGCGGTCTAAAGGACCGAGTTGAAGTAGCCCGTCGACCGTCGGGGACCCCATCCCCTCCCCAACATTCAGCATACGGAAGGAAAGTGGATGTTCTCAGAAAATTGCGGACAAAAGCCTCAATCAGTTCTAGCCGACCGATGCCAGAAGCAGTTTCCAAAGGCGAATTGCAATGTTATGCTGTCACTCCTGCGGGATCGTCGGAAGGTCATTCACTGGCAGCTCCTTCCCGCTAGCTGCACAGTCACTGGCCACATCTAGTGTCAACAACTGCAAATTTTAATGGGCAATTACCCAATGAGACGTGCTGGAGCAGTCCAAATCCTTTTTCTTTATGACAACGTCCACCGCTTACGCAAAGTCTACTCTTCTCAAGATTAAGGTGTTCGGCACGGATGTCCTAATGCATCTTCGTGCAACCTCAGGCTCGCTTTTACTGACTCTCTTCCCTTCTCTTGAATCACATCAAGAAAAGCAAATTCAATAATCGAGACCATGCCAAAGCGTGCATTGCCGAGTATTTTGACGACCAGCTAAACTGTACCTATGAAAGAGGAACTGTTAGCTTGCCTGATCGTTGGCAATATGCTTTTGATAGTAATGGACACTATGCTAATCATCGACAACTGTTTGTTTAAATGAACTTGAATTCGAAAAATGCGACTAAAATTCTGATTTATTTCGAAACGCCCATTAATCGCTGAGCTGGACATCAACTGATGGTGAGCAACTGGAACCATGATGGATCGAATTCAAAAGTTCCTACGATTTTGAATCAATTCGATGACGTGGCGCATCCCAGACTGGAGTCGATCAAATTTGAATGCTCCTTGATTTGGCCATTTGATGGTTCCTCACAGTTAATACAATTCGATGTTAAAGGAGGATTATACGATAAGGACAAAGGTCAAAGGAAGAAGGAGAAACTTGCCTAGTTGAGGCACCCTCAGGCGGACCTCCTGAGGGTGCTGATCGACACGTAATTCGCATCGAATGATATGCTCCGGCATTCTAGCATAGTTTTCCTCGCGCCGCAATTTGTGGGCTATTGGCGTGGTGCGCCGCGGTCTTGCGTCTGACTCTTTAGCCGTTTAGCAGAGAGCATTAGCGTTGAAGAGAGCAGCACTGATGAGAGTCGCATCAGTGCGCAAATCGAGAGGCAATGGAGGAGTTCCATTTCTTGGGTTCTTGGCCATCTTCTGTTTCTGCTTCTCCCACATACCTAATTTCCATTGGAGGTCATTTCGTCGCGAAATCCCTGTTAAAGCTGGCATATTCCTTTCCCTGCTATCTTGTTTACTTTTTCATCAACATTTTTTCGTTTCAAAACAAGTACAGTTAAGGTCAACTAAGGTTCAAAGAACTTTTGTTCGCAAAAAGCCAACACTATTTCTCAGTTTACGTGACAATTTACTGGTATCGAACAATAAGAATGGGGCATTTGCTGTCATTCAGCCGTTCGTCAAGGTCGCGGCTGTCATGTGCAGTTGTGACCAAGAGTTTTTGAGCGGCGCAAATCTTTTGTCGAGCCTCTGCATTTGAGTATTTCGTCCTTGAATTCGCGTGAATGTCGAGGATTTTGCAGCGTTTTCGAGTCATACTGGCTACTTCTCTCGAATGTTGTTTCCACTTTTTACCACTGTTTACAAAATTTTAAAAAATACGTACGGTAACATTGGCTCACCAATTAGTGAATCACAGCCTAGGTTTACTTCCGCACCGTTTCATCTTGTTGCTCAGCCATCTTAGCTTACTTGTAGCATTCACCGCACTACGGGGCAGTGTCAAATATTTACCTGGACCTCTCTTCTAAACAGACCAAGTTCGACGGTACTATCGACGCCATTGAAGCAACAGCCCCAGGTTAAATTTGTGGGTTCACAGTGGTCGATAATGAAGTTGTGGACGAGATGTACGAACTCGCTTGCTCTTTGCCTCCACCAACCCGCGCATATTTGAACTAGCAGCAACTCCGTAATACGCGCTGTGTATCATGGGGTGTGCGCGAGATATCTCGTCTAATTGCTAAGATTAGTCGTCAAATGCTGATTTTGTAAGGCCCTAGCGTCATTGTCGTGCATTTTTGAGCTGCCACAACGGCACATCTGCGATATTCGTGAGCTACTCTGTCTCTCCCACTAAAAAGATTCTCCATCGACGCGACTTCTGCTGGGATGTTGCTCCGAGCAATGGAGGTGAGCGATGAAGGTGTAAAAAGAGGAGAGGTAGGGAAGTCGTACGCATGAAATCGGCCACATGTTAAGGTTCACCCTGTTTAGAGGCGTGTCGCATGAAGCTACGAGCCACGTCACACCATTACTGCTCTGCATTTTGCGGGTTAACGGACTACTTGAAGTCAGTCCTTGAAGTTGCCTCAGTCCGCGCTCTCGTCTGCGCTCTCTCGCCTTATCACCGTCTTATGACCACTGTGATCTCACAAATTCAAACTTTTGCCTCAGTGTAGTTGGCTCACTCACATAGGAGTCCCATACCTCCATAAGGCTTAGTCCCAGAGCTCTTACCGTCTTCCTTGGGATTTGAAGTCGTGCCAGACGCCGTTCTGTAATCGCCTGCGCTCTCCGCCATTCGTGGCAGGACCATAGAGGAAAGTTCGAGTAGTCAGTAAACCTATTTTACGTCTCATTTGGGTGTTGCGTGACTCGCGTACAACACGCATAGGTACCCTCACCTTCAGAAGACGAGAAAGTGTCGGGTGCATACTATATGCCATAACTGACGACGGCCGCGAAAAAGCGGTGTTGTCAACTGCCACGTTTTCGCGGCCGTCGCCAGTTGTGGTATATGGTCTGCACCCGACACCTTCCCGTTTTCTGAAGGGCACTACACATACCTACGAGGCGCACCGTAAATGTATTTGTTAGAGATACGGCATTCAGTCGTGGTACGGTTCATATCCAAGAGTTGGGGTAGACTTGTCAACAGATGTTTATTGCGGACCACACAAGCTTGATAGTTGTCGCACTGAACAGCTGTCTCTGTATTTTGTTGATTTCCCCGTATAATTCACGTTTCCTGCTGTATTTTTTATTCTCTACTAATATTCTGCTCAGCCAAGTTCATTGCAGAGGGGACTCGTTTGTTTAAGAAGAGAACGATGCAATGCAGTTGACTTGAAGGCTTAAAGGCAAAGTTCGTGCTCAGACCAACCTTATAAGCGCTTGGGGTGGCTTGAAGTTTTGGGGACACAACTGTAAAGGACGCGCCACGTTCTTGCACCAAAACGCGTCACTAAGGCGCTGACCGCTAAGGACTTTGGCACGCTACACCAGTTGAGACACGCTCCGCCCACTGTTCGATATCTTGTCTGCGTCGCAATGTTGATCTGCTATACTCTCTCTACTCGTACTTCTCTACCACTCTCGGCGCTCACATTATCTCTCGTCTCCCTGCCGTTTTTTGAACTTCTCCGCAGCGTAAAGCAAAAGGCTCGTATTCTCTGTATATTTCACGATTTTTTCCCTTTTCTCTCCTCTCACGGTCCACCTCCACCCCAACTTTCACATTTGATGAAATTACATTGTCAATTTGATTCTGTACCTTGCTTTTTATACCACTGCATCGTCTTCAGTTGGATTGAATTCGGTTCTTTGAATTGATCTAATTTTTGTTTTCTCCAGCACTCTCTTGTCTGAATAGCAAAACTTCAACATCTCTTCTCCTCGGTTAACACTTCTTTCCCCAACCACAATTGGTAGTACGTGTCATGGCGATGTAATTGCCGGACTTGGTCATGTGCTGCGGAAGTGAAGATTGTTGGGTTATGGCTACTGCGGCATTAAGTGATCGAAAAACGCCACAATCAGCGGCGAACTTCACCAGAGTCGAGCGTAAATGGTGAAGGTTTCTCAAATTAAGCGTTAAGGGGGATGTAGAGTGTTCTCAAGTGGGCTAATTATAAACCAAGTAGAGAGGATGATGGAAGGGGCACTCTGGATGAATGGACGGCCCACTGTAATTTTTCTCCAAATTTATTTTAGCTCTCCCTCCTGCCACCAACAAATAACTTCTGCAACTAATGAGCGCTATTGTTGTCGCTGTTTGCTTGCATTCAGTGTAAGGAATTATCCTGATTGCATGCATGAAAACTTCCGAAAAAAAAGCCTGTTGTCAAAATAAGATGTTCCTTTAGTCGTCAAGTTGGTACAAATTAGCCCACCAGAAAAATTGACTAGAATTATTATAGCAGGATTTCTTTTTGGACCGCAGTCAGACTTTGTGAGCACGGGGTGTGAAGGATACGTAAGCGGTTCAGACAGCGTACCAGCGACTCGACGGTGGTGATCTGGGCACTATTCTCAGGATGTAGTAGTTATGGCGTTTTGATACTTCACCCCTTTTGAGTCGTCGTAATTTATTACACTTTTTAATACTAGTACTAATTCATCAAGACTGTTGTTCCTTCACTATCAAGAACAAAACACACTCTACTTCGGCAAACGAGCAGAGCGTCGAGTGCAGACCACACACCACAAGTGATGACGGCCATGGAAAACGTGGCTCCCTTTCTTGCCGTAAAAGCCGCATTCTCCATGGTCGTCATCCCATTTGTGCTACGGTCTGCACCCAGAGCTCTTTTCGTTTTTCGAATATAGATTGAACTCCCCACACACAAAGATTGACCGCTTGATAGTGATCTCAACCTTCGTTCTAGACTGAAAACTAGAGATTAGATGTGAGACTTCGAGAATCCTCTTTTGAGCCTTCGTTTTGTGTGGGTCCGACTGTGATGAACCTTGCTCTTCTCTTCCAGAACGCCAGGCCGAAATGCCTCCGTCAGTATACGGCCGCACGTCCTAGGATCTACTGTGGAGAGTTGAGTGGGACTGATTGCCGAGGAGGGTATCGAATCGAGCCTTTACGACCATGACCACCGACTCGTCTGAAAATCTCCAGCTAGCCGTTCCTGTCCCCTACGGGCGGCTCAAATACTGACAGAGGGGCTCGCGATCCGTGGGATGACATTATGAATGGGAGTTGATGACAAGTGGGGGAGGGGAGGGGGGAATGGGGACAGTTCTTCTCATGCGTATGTTGACTCTCACCACTTTCTCATGGTCTCATGCCCGGTAAAGTGGCAAGAGTCAACATGCGTATGAGAGGGACTCTTGCCACTTTCTAACAATTTGGAGTCGCTGGAACGTGTTCAAACCGCTAACGCATCGCTCGAAGCCCGCGCTTCGCAAAGCCTGACACCGACTTTGACCTGATGCGCACCAGCGTTTGCCGTGTCCGAACGGCTGCGCATCAGGTCAAAGGTCTATCCTTTTTGAGAGAGTATGCCATCTCCTGAGTTTAGCATGTGTGCTTTTCGCCATAATGAGATATGGGTGATGCATTCTGGTTAACGGGTTTGTAGCCTGTTTTGTCACCGTAATCGTTGTGAGCTGGTGGCAGACTTTACGAATCCAGCCATTCGCAAAGTCTGGCACCGGCTTAATTGTAAAAATGAACGCAGCGCCCATAGCCGATTTCCAGGAACTGGGACGGGATGACTCCTGAATTCTTCTCCCCGTGCCCGCTGTCTTCCTACACCTAAACAATTCTGGAAATCCCCCAAGGAGTGTCATTTTTTCGCTAACATTTTTTAGCCATGAATTCCAAGTGTATTCCACGGTTAAATGTCCACTCGAAATTCATTGTGAAGAGAAAAAATGGTGAAAAGCGCCTCTTCCCGCATGCATTGATTCTGTTTTTTCTGTTCCCACGACCAGACCAAGTAAGGTGGTCATCACTTCGTTGTTCATTAGAGGGCCGAAACAAAGTGGCGATAAGCCGAAATATTGGGTCAAGGGAAGCCTCGCATTCGCAAATGTTTTTAGGATGTTGAAGTAACTGACTGGTAGGTCGAGGTCAACACTTATGAGTTCTTATTTTACGAAAGATCGACATCGTTCCTTTAGACATTATTTCACTTTACTCTTTACTGATAAGCGCTTGACTTCACAGTCCTTGCCGTCGTATGCGTCGACATTTTGCTATATGGTTGAATAAAGTGAGGCAGGGGGCTTTGGGCTCTATTAGAATGGGGAAGGGCGGGGAAATCATGGTGCAATACTTCGCATCAACTGCTGTATTTCCAACATTGCTGTCGGCCCTTCAATAGAGCCCTGTGAAGTTATAAACTGCTAGCGGCTTCATTCATACTCCATTCCTTGAGTTTTCAGTTGGGTTATGTTGACAGGTTTTTGTGCTCGATGGCTCGAAGAAGCAGACGTGAGCAAGGTTATGAGAATTTTTGAAGGGAAAATAGCTTAAGGGCCGTTGAACCAATTTCACATTTTCCTAGGACTAAGCCTCGAAAAAAGAGAGACCCCGGGTAAAATGAAAATTGCTCATGCATCCTGGAGTTCCTCCTCCTTTAGCAAGGCTCATTCCATAGATCTCATAATGACAGGAAAAGCTTGTCTGAGACGGGTGCGGCGCCTGAAGCGCAATCTTGCCACTTGTTCATATAGGCCTAAATCTCGTATACCATCCTCAAATTCAGCGTATGTTTTCCAGCAGCTAGTCGTAGTTATGGAAGTTGAAGGGGTTGTGGGTGTGAGAAGAGAGCCCTTCTTGGCTCTTGTCCCTACTCTCGCCACCGATTATTATCTCTCTCTCCAATTTCTCTCCGATTATCTTCGGTCGAGCTTTCTGCATCTTATTGTTGGAACTGAGCTTAGAGAACTGGTCCATTTCCGGAGTCTAGGGTGGTTCTCCTTTTTTTCACTATCACTCCATTTTGCACCCTTTATGTCGTTTTCGAGCAAAACCGCGACATAATTCTTGAGCGAGTTTCAATGATAATGAGTGCTTTGAGCAAAGGACAAGGCACTGAATGTGCACTGGTGTGCAAAACTTAGGGGCGGTATGGATGAAGTAACATAAACCAGTAACATATCTATGACCCTTACAACGGTTTCTTATTTGCATTCTCTACTGTACTGCAGTAGTTCTTTCTATGTGCAGCTAGGTTCCATCGGGTTGCCGCACGGCAGTAACACATCACGAAAAATTTGCGTCCTTCCATTTTTGCACACCAGTGTGTTATCGATGTGATTCGTCGTGATTGTACACCTTCTAAAATCATAGCCTGTTAACAGAAAGGAAACCAGTTCTTTACCAATTCGGTGTGTCGCGCGCACTTCATTACATTTCTCGTCACAAAACGGAAATTCATTTCCGTTTTCTGTCATTCTATTTCACTGAATGACCCTGCCTTTAATGACAACCCTAAGCAGTTCAAAGACCTAAGATCTGTTTCAGATTTTTGGCTGCTGTTCAACCATATGATTGACTCGGTCTCGCCTTACCATGCACTCGCACGTAGTCTGAAATAGATATTGCGCGTTCATTGTTCAGCCTTTGTGGGATAAGCCCCGTGCATGAGCTCCTTCATTTCAGAATTGTGATAGCATTTGAATGCTGTATACTCCACTCTCTCAAGTGGGCTAGTACCATTTGATTCACTCCGAAGGAATCCAAAGTTTGTGAGTAGGATGTAGGACAGGATCCGATTTGATCCTTAAACCTTGCACATGGTAAGCCATGCTACTTAATGATACATTCTCTATTCAAAAGAATAAATGAAGTAGAAAGGATTGTAACCTTGCCTTGTTTGCGCCATGTGCATTGATTCCAACAAAAATAAATAAAATTACGGCGCCATACGAATGTCTACACACATTAAACATAAATAATCGATTTTTTGTATCATTATGCTGTCATCGGGTAGAATGCAACAAATTGCATTCTACCGATTCTTGTAGGATGGAATGGTGTTCGAACGGGTAGTTTCCTGAATGGTTTTCTTTTCCAGGCCCTGAAGAAGGTGGAAGCACCGAAAAGTCGACCCAATAGAAGTTATTGTCAGCCTTGGTTGGAAGCTCAGCAACTCCAATATTCTCCACTATGCCAAGATTTATGCTCGGTTCATTATCCTGCCACTACCCCACTTCGGTTCCTTTCCTCGATCCACAGATCACGTCCTAGCTTAAGCAGCGTTTGAGCCAACCGCATCTTCGATCTCTCCGTGTTTGGTTAATAAGTGCCAGACTTTCCGTGGGATAAAAAGCACTGATTTGTATATCGCATGTCTCTCTCAAGTCATTGCATAGACCAAAGCGTATTCGAATTGTCACAACGATTTTAAATGGGAGTAGCATGCGTGGCGCATCCCAGTTATCTAATTTGTGGGCAAAAAGCACCTAGTCAAGACACGAACCAGGACATCGTGCTTCTAGCGTTGGAGAGTTTCCCCAAAGATCATCATGGGCCTCAATGGTATTTTTCCATGGCTGGCACACCAGGTTAGAAATCGAGACCAAGTTGGGGTGTTTTGTCTGACCCAATTGACCATCCCTTCCGATATCATTTCAGCTTTCTTTAATAAGTGTTGCGCACCAATGCCAAGTCCCAATGCCATAATATAGTGCCCTGCTATCTGCAACACCTCACCCAGAGCAGCATTTAGTGTTGCCTCACCACCGGTCGCCCAAGTAGTTCTGATTACACGGCTGATATTGCACAAGCACTCTAAAAAGATCCAAACAACCAGAAATTCACTTTATTCAAGGACCGCTGAACAAGAAATGCATGCTTCGATTGAAATTTGCAGATCGTTTTATCTCCAGAAAAGCCCACGCCACCTCCCTTTTGGCTGACGTCAAGTACCCGGAAGGCAACCTTAATGCTGCCTGCTTCTGGCCAGGCACCGTCGCCACGATGGCTCGACGACTACTTCCTCACCCGCGCTTAACTACTCGTTGGCCTGTGTCGAATCCCCTAGAGCCATAGTGAATTGCGACGGTTCCTCATCTATAATGCATTCCCGTCGTCTGCCCAACCAATACATATGTTATTTCTCGTCGCTCATGTGTCCATTTTCGATATCAGAACACTTTGTTCTGCTCTTTTCCGTACAATTTGTGATATGGGAAGGTGAGTGACTTTCTCCTCACTAGTGTTAGGGTTGCGCAGTCGCACGGTCAGCAATCCTCAACAGTGGTCATCACTTTCTTCTTACCTGTAGCTTACTTAGGTCCTTCGCAATAAGGTCTCTCCACCTCTTCTTTGAGGCTCCTCGAATCGCTTGCCTTGCCTTAATAAGGTCCCTCCACCTCTTCTTTGGGGCTCCTCGAATCGCTTGCCTTGCGCTCAGGAAATCAGCGCTTTCCTCATTGGGTCCTCTTGTAGAATCCTTACCATGTGCCGCCACCATCGCAGACGTCGTTCGACGGATAAGGGCAGTCTGCATGACCGACCTGACACCCTTGTTTCTGACCCTGTCCACTCGCGTGTAGCCGCAGGCCCTTCTCAGCATCCTCATTTCAGCGAAGTGAAGCTGCCTTTCGTGGCCGTTGTTCAGGTGCCAGCAATCGCTCTGGACGGGAGCAGGAGTAGACTCCTATTTCATCAATGCCGTGTTGATCTGCTCCTTCACTGCCTGGTTCACACGAACACCAGCGGGCCTCTATATCACTCACAAGGTGTGTAAAACCCTCCATTTCTGATGGCTTCTCTATGGCCGACCGCAATTGGCTCTGTTCCCTTTTAAGAACGGTCGATCAAAGGGGGCTGCGAAGTTGCAAAACGTTGAACGATGTCGATATAAACGCTTCTACTGAAATCATCAAAGACACACTACAATAATAATGCAACAGTCTCAGCAGGGCTTTAAAATTTCAATGCTAACGGTGTGGGACGATGCGCTAGCCCTAGACAAGCACTCACGAAGAGACACTGACAAAAAAAACTCACCTTGAAAACCCGTCACTGTCGAAGGAGGCATGGCGTACCGATTATGTACGCGCCATCCCTTTGCCACTCGTGGAGAGCGCGTGGTTGACTATGGAGGCATTTGCGGTTGTGTTGAGACCAATGGGATTATTTAAATTCGCCATTTTACCATGCCATCTACAACTTCGTTGCTGACCACTTTACCAATCGAATTCGATCTGAGTCTGTTGCTTTAAACACCAAAACTACCGAGAAGGGTTTCGATTTCTACCTATATTATTAGTTCGAGGTATCGCAGGTTTTCCTAAACAACCTAGTGCTAATCTTGACTGAGATCAAAATTTATGACTACCTCGAAAAGATTGAACTTTACTCGACAAAGTAGTTTAGCTCGCCGGGACTGATGTCACGGGCGGCATCTCCACCCACTCTGTAAGACGGTCGCAAGAACGTTTTGACCTCATTACTCACTAAAGCTGCCAAAACTCCACCCACAATAAGCAAGAAAGAATTATTTATGGCTTCTTCTATACTATGTGAATCTAATATGCCTAACAATTTCAAATGAGCGTCAATATACTGGTAAGTGAAATTCCAAGAGAGATCAGATAGATCGTATATGCCCGACAAAAAACAAATGACTAGCCGAAAAATGACTGATAATCAGCTTCAGTACTAAATCACAACGGACAACATTGCATACCTACCGTAAACGTAATATCTATTGACCTTATGTACCCCTGTACTTTGCTTGGAAGGAACTAGAACCGAAGAACCGTAATCCCGAGTAATAAACTTCACTGTAAGTACGAAGGGAGTAGTTGTGAAGTTTTCAATGAATTTTTGCTTTTTATGTTCAGTAGGTGACATTTTCGAGTTTAGTTTCGAATATTAATTGTGGAACAGGCTATAACCTCATTACGCGATTAGTTCGCTGAACCTACATTCCTCCAGGAGGTTGCTTGTCAGCGGTTCTGCAAGAAAGTCATGCGATGCACGTCAAGGAGATGGACCTGTAATCAATCCTAGCGCGGGTTTCGTTGTCTGCGTCTCGCTTGTCACCTATGTTCTTCTTTTCATACCTCGGCGCGTAATGCCTTTGAAACTGCCTCGCTCGCCTACTTTCTAGCGCTCCACGGAAAAAGGAAGCCCACATAGACGAAAAGCTTTCTGCTGTTTCTTTCCCCATTCCTTTTGTTGGGCGCGCCCGAGTCGGCTAACACCTGCTTCTCCATATTTGAGGGCCATACCCCGCTTCGGCTATAAAGAATATGCCAAATGTCATGTCCTCTTTTGGGAGCTAATTCCATGACTAATTCTGCTTTTTATTATTACAGCTATCCTGTCTTTTATTTATTCAGTTCTGCTATCAGCAATCGATTTTAGTTTTACGGCCACAAGAGTTCATCGATGTGATGATAGATTCAATGTGAGCCTGCTGGCTGACTGGCATCTTGCCTTTCCTTCGTACACGGTTCAAACAACTGGTTTTGCTCTGCATTTTCCATTCCTTTCAGTGACATAGGCGATTCCTCACAATCTCGTGACCTTGAATGCCTCGCTCATTCGGCTCACAAAGGGCTATCAAGGCAGTTTGTGCGATTGTTATGCGTAAAACCTGATCGTCTTCGGAAATGTTGGTCTTTCCTTTGCCTTTCAAAGTCGCTTTTTTAAGAATCATAAGAGAAGTTTCTTTCATCAAATTCAATTTCCTTGAATGGCAGTAGAAAACATTTCATCGTTAGAACACCATGGAGAAGTGGGCGTGGTCAAAATTCGTTTTGCATGGAGCGATTTCGAGTGGGTCAGCACCTCCTCAAACCTCTCTGCTTGGTATCTCAGGTTTATGAATGCTATCCTGCTCAAGTAATAGACAGCCCCAGCTTAGAGGTCTGTTTATGGGAGAAATCGGCATCAATTCAAAACCGTTTTGGAATTGTGCCTCTCTTGAATTTGTCCCTCGAAATGACGCCACTTCCGCTCTGTTGCATGTTTTCGTGATGCACGAACGCCAAATCAAGTGAATTATGGTGGCCGTGGGCGATGCACTTCAATTACCCAACTGGTAGATTTCCATTAGTGTTCCCAGGTAACCGGAACGTCTCTGGTACTTCCCTTCATTGTCCTGGAATTTTCATTGCCGCACTAAGGGTCTCATAAATGTCAATATTCGAGACTGATAAATGCCGATATTCACCGAAGCATGAACTCGTTAATATTTCATAGCATTTTTAAGAATATTTGAAAATGCCTTGCTATATTAACAAGGAACTCATTCTATTTCAAGGTATAGTTTCGCTTACAGTATGTAGTAATGTTAATAAATAGTCCACCCAGAGATAAGAAATAGGGCATCTGGCGTTGATTAATCTTGCTTTGGGTTGCGCCATGCACTCCGCTTTCATTCGGAATCGTACTCTTGCAATTTGAATGCGATTTTGCCTTCACAATGAGTTGCTGGGGCCAGGCGATGAACGCGTCAGTGTTTTCATCTTCCGGGGGGGGGTCCGGTGCCAATTTTTACTCGACCCATTACTATGGAAGGCTTGGTTGTTCTGGACGACGTACGACCCGGGATTTCTTCCACGGACCTCACGCATGCTAAGCGGCGCCACTTGCCACCACACCACTTCCGCCCGAATAACTCAATTCGATTCACAAAAGTCCCAAATATGTCCATCATATTCTGAAAAGCGTGTACGCTCGAGCATTCCCCATGTCTCAGCAGCTTTAGGCCTCGGTCTCAAGCAATAATTACTCGGGGAGCGATCCCCGGGGAGTGGTGGCACAAATGAAATTGGCCTCGTACTCGTCTGCCTAACCTGCTCTTGCTTTCAACCCCATCAACCATAAGAGGCCTTCTTTGTTAATTCGCCTCTCAAAGGCAAATGAAAGAATGTCCTGCCTTTTGAATTCCGTTTTTGTTTAAAAGCCCGGTAAATACCAAGCAAAGATTAGCACCGTCGAGCAATTTCATGTACCCCATTTATCTGTGCAGTTTTGGACGCTGAAAGCGATCCTACCATTTTTCATGCCCCCTCTTTGAGGATATGAAAATTACTCGTCATTAGTCATCACTTACAATCTGGTTAGTTGTGTAATAAAATGCGATCCTTCATCAAGGTTCGTTCTCATCGAACCTGTTTGTGGTTGATGCGTAGAGGAAGGTGTGATTTTCTGCACTGAAAAACTGCAACCTTGATGTCACAAAAAATTCACGTAACGTCGGCAAAGCGGGTTCGTGCACCTAAAATTAGCCTGTGATTCATTTCCCAACTTTTGATGACCAGTGGAAGGGTGGAGTTGTGATTTCTTCAGTCTTCTTACAGCAGCACTCGTGAAACCTGCAGACTGAGCGATGGCTCATTGTCAGCCTTAAAGGAATCTTCCCCAGAAAAACCACCATTCTTTTCTCTACAAATCACTGGCTTGAGACCTATCGTCCACGATAAGAAGGAAAAGAACGAAAAAAATTGCATTAGTTTTGACAAACAAATCGAAATACCAGGAAGACTGGTACGCGTTCAAGTTCCCGCCGGACATATGTCACAAATACTAGCGGCGGGAACTTGCTTCTCTGAATGCCGTCACTAGGAACTCTTTTTAACCTCTTGGCTTACTGTACTAACATCCTACACTTTGGCTGTATCATATTCTATCGATTGTTTTGTCTTCGCCTTCAAAATCGAAAGCCGCCAGAAAATTCCGGGAATGATTCCTCTAATTAACACGAGAAGTTCATGGTATAACCTTGGGTATGACAGGTCTGTCGCGCGGCGAGAAGGCAGATTCGCAGACTGCCGAGTGCTGCGTCAAGTTGAATGAATTCAGCATCACAAAGCTCGCGATGCGACTCGTCCGCTGACCGTCTGCGTCCTTGCCTTATCGCCGCGCCAAGCGCCTCCTGTCTAGTACCCTGTGACCCTCACCAAGATAGAGGTGCACTGGCATGCGGAAACACGCATGACCTGGAGGTCAAACCTCGGTTTGAGTTACGTTCATGTTTGTAAAACTTGTCTTCTTTCTGTGGTAAACTTTCAAATAAATGAAAATGGCGGATTCAGAAAAAGAATTCTTTCCCATAGTTTTGAACTCTACTGAGGGAAATTCTGAAACTTGATTCTCGGCTAGTAAAGGAATTTAGCCTTCCCGAAGCCTCTATTCGTTTGATAAAAGTATAGAGCACTTGTAGCGGGTCCCCTCTTCTTTGGAAAGCGCCACGCATTCTACATACTTTCGTTTAAAGTCGTGGGACTATCAGGCCATCTCGCGGAGCATGTTAGTAATTGCACTATCCCAGAGAAAGAAGGCAATAATTCAACGGATCGGAACGATGAAAGACTGAATTGGCGGGATTTGATCCGGGTTCTGACTCCATTTCAGGGTCCATCATAAGCGGCGCCACCTAACTACATCTATTCTAACATAATAATGCGCTCAAATTCACATTTCTTGTGGATCTGTCACTCCTGGCTCAACTAGAGGCGAACCCCGAAGTTAGCTCGACTGGTAGGATGGACACCGCGAGGGAAATTGTGGGGTCCTGCCTTCATAAATCATGCCAGCTTCGCTGCCCAAATTGCGCGATTAGGGCGCTGACTCTCTAAGAACCTGCAACCATCGACCCTCGTTGCAACGCTTCCACCCCCCCCCCCCGAAATTAACGAGGAGATCAGCTCTCTCAAACGGGTGGTCTTTCGCGTGTTTTGTCCTCTTCAGTAGCCCTGTCTCGCCATCGTACCACATCCGACGTTACTGCAGGTTAAAGTACATAATCTCTCACCGAAAGACTGGTCATTCTTATCTTGTGTACAGGCGCTGGCATGGTTTGAGGGCCAGAAGGAGCGAAAAAAGTGAATTACCCAAAACATGCAGCACTTGGGAAGGCTCAAATGTAGGATCGGAATGGACCAGTGTGTGGACCAACGCCAACATTTGTGACAGTTTTAGGCGGGAATTCGAATGTCTTGTAATCTTCCTGATTTCTTGGATTTGCAACAAAGCCAACGCTTATTTGCCGGCCTGCTTGCTATCCTTATGAAGCAAACGGAGTAAAGTAACAGTTTCTCGTGAGGATGGAGACAGGGATTTTCCGCGAACCATTCCCTTAAGGTTCCAATATTAGCATTTCCAATGATTTCTCTTGCTCTCTTTCAGTTCATTCCTCAACTACGCCATCACCACGGAGCGCTCTTATTCACAAGTTTTATCCCGGGCTTGCCTTTAACACGGTTCCATATGCTACGATCGCTTGTAATGTCCTACTACAATGCTCGAAGCAAAAATCATGTGAAATGCAAAGCAACGTCTTTGTTGAAAGGCGTAAACAGCAACAACAACAACTTGATGGACGTTCATTTGTGCCACTTGTTGGAAGCTCATGAAAGTGAACTCTAGGGAATTTCCATTACACAAAAGCAGTGGTAGCTAGTCTTCCTTGGTGCAGTAATATGTTTTGTTGCCAGTAGCCTGGTAAAATAACTCTGAATATCTGTGGGCCGATAAGCACAATTGTCACATCCCTTCGAGAGACAACGAGTGCGATAGTCGTAGATAGCTTGTGAACAGAAGCAAG
>KZ345174.1:110943-124206 GCA_002352805.1 Teladorsagia circumcincta
GATTTTGGCGAGGATGGAAGCAATTCGCGTTCTCCCCGGTACCCTCCCCGGAGCTTAGTCTCAGTATCACCTACTATCCCCCCTACTTCGAATGTCCCCTATAAGGCCATGAGCGCCGGCGTAGAGACGATTGGTGCCCCATAATGCTCATGGCCAGATCAAAGACTGTATTTTATCTTGATTTATTTTATTATTTATTTGATTTTATATTTTTGTCCAGACAAGCCAACCTCGGGATTGGGGCAAGCCAACCCTTCCACCCCTTCGGGAGAGACTGATTAGTACCGGACTCCTTCAAAAAGTAATAGTAATACTAATACGATTCTGAATAAAAGCGGGATGCGTTGCGCATCCCAAAAAGCAACTGATCAACGGAAATTTCCTTTCTCCTTTTTATTTCTTATTTTTTAACATTATTTGTTGTTAAATTATTTACTAGTTTATTATGCGCTGTGATGCAAACATAAGCTATTACCTTTTGATGCCAAAACAGCCTACCACAAGCTCATTGGAAGCGACGTTTACAACAAAAAGCAGTCTAAAAGGATAGAGGTGGACATTGGTGCAGGAATGAAGAAAAACCATGAGAAACAGTAAAAAACCGAAAAGTGGGATCTCTTTTTTGGCAGTTGATTCACGCGTCAGGCTACTCTCATCGATGCTGCTCTCTTCGAAGCTAACGCTCTCTCTGCTAAACGTCTAGAGTCGGACGGCGAGCAGTGGGCGCTGTGACGGCCATGTTATATCGCCGGGGGGATATTCTCCACTGCGAATTGCGTGTCTGTCCGCACCCTTGAGGGTTCACCCGTCTTTCATTAGAAGGTTTCCCCTCCCCCGACCTCTGAAATTATCGTGAAATCTCCCTTGAATAACCACGAGCTCGCCTGTTACTTCAAATCATTCGATAGATAGCATCATTCCAAAAAGGGTGTTCCTTCATGGCTCAGGGGCGACAGCTGGTAATGCCTACATGATCATGGGATCGGATCCTACTGAGAGGAATCCCGTCAGCTGTAAGTTCTGCAGCTCATTTTCTTAATTAGGACCCTAATCTTCATTGCTATATCACTACTATATATAATTAGTACGGAAGGAAAAAAGAATAATTTACTCGGTGTTGATCAGTATTCCCTTAGAATACGCCATGAACTCTATTAGCATTTAGAACTCTCTATCCTGTCTAGAATCCTATATTCCGACCCATTTTGGCCTGTAAAAAGAAGCATGTCTTTGGCTCTGAACCCAGTTTTTGTCCAGCGTAGAATCCAGTGTTTTTGTTCTTCCAGACGACCCTGGTACCAATAAATCGACCCTGAGGTAATGCAAGGCCCGGTTGAAATAGAGTGGAGAGCTAGCAATTGGTATTTGAACTAGTTCCCCTTTTTCGGGCATTCACCTCATTTATGAACCCCATTATCCTGTCATTTCCCCATACCCTTCACGAGCACTAGTTCGATTTCCCGCTAGCGCCATTAAGACCTCAGCAAATTTCCAGGGAGTAATTTATAATTGGCGTCAGATTTCCGTGTGGAGAAGTGTGTTTGCTCGAAGGCAGTGTTGTTAAAAAACTGCTTGCACGGAAAAGGAGGCTAGAAGACTGGAAAAGCTTGTTATGAGCGGAGGCGCACTATGGCAAGTCTTCTAGGAACCAGATTCAATGAAGTCAATTTCGGAATAACTACAATATAAGAACTAGCAGAATAAATGTGCAAAAGTAAAGCAGCCGAACACCATTACCGCAGATACGGTAACCTTAGGAATGTAGGCTAGTTGAAGGAGAACTACTTGAATAAAAAGCGAATTTGTCAATATTTGACCAGCAGCTGAAAAGAAAGAAGGAATAGAATAAGGCTAACTCAAACATGATTTAGTCATGAGGAAAACCAGAGAAAGTTTAGTAAAAAAAATATGGCATCGTCGAGTGCGACTGCAGATCGACTTTCTTCAGCCTATTGAGCCACAGTGGTCACCTTATTTGAGCATGGTCTGACCGGGAGAATTGAAGTCAGTAGAAGGGATTTACCAGGTTAGCCTGTTGCCATGTTAGCTGAGTATGTTTTCAAGATTCACAAAAACAACATGGATGCGTGGCGTATCCCAAAAAATGACGTCATGCACATTTTCCTTGTTTTAACAAGAAATCAATGCTCCATTATTACGAAGTCCTAAGCTGTGGCCCCAAAGGAGGATTCCAGCTGATGAATAAATGTCAGAAAAGGGGAAATTCACCTAGTGGAGAGACAGACGGACCTCCGTGAGGGTGCGGACCAACACGCATGGCAGCGAAAGGTATGCCCTGGCAATCCAGTATGACCTCACTCTCGGCGCAGTTGGCGAACCACGCCCACACTATCTAATCACTCGCCGCAAGTCTATACGCGGCTAGTGATTAGATATCAGAGAGAGCGTTAACGTTGAAGAGGGCACAAAGATAAGAGGCACAATGAACAAATCAACGGGCGAGGAAGGGGTGCCAATTCTCGGGTTCCAAGCCATTTCTTATGGTTTTTCCTTTTTTTCGTACATCACTGACCATCCCCAAGTCAATTTGAAATGTGTTGCCTTTTGAAATCGAATTTTGCATTAAAAATGCCACCTATCAGAAATCGAGGTAGAGGTGGTCAGTGGTGTAGGCCTTCCTTGCCCGTCGATTTACGCGTTGAAGCGACTCTCAGCGGTGCTGCCCTCTTCAATGCTAACGCTCTTTCTGCTAAACGTCTGGAGGCTTAGACAGTGGGGGTGGGGCTACCGCGCCGATAACGTTCCGATAGCGCCGCGGAGAGGGCCATGCTGGGGGCACACCCTTTTGCGAATTGCCGGTCCGCCTGTCCTCCCACTTGGTAAGTTTCCTTCTTCAACTTTTGGCCCTATAGTGAAATCGTCCTTCAATTTGATCCAAAGTTGTAAGGCAGTACAGCTGTTAATGCTGGCAGGACTAGAAACAAGCCTCAATAGGAATTCGTAAAGCAAACCCTGACCCTAAAAACAACCCTGAAAACATCTTGAAGAACTTTTAATGCCCGAAACCAGTATGTTTTGTGTAAGTCAATCAATACGTTGTTGCAATAAAGAAAGGAAATGGTTCACTAATGGCTCCATTAAGTCAACACATTTCTCTGTTCTGGTGAAAGCACCCGCCCACGACCAATATTTAATTTAAAAAGGCAGGTGGTGGTGAGTCAATCAATCATTCAGAGTATGTTCAATAGCATTATATTGATGAGTCAGAGTATTCGAAACAATAATTTGTTGACCACCTGTTATAGGGGTTTATTGCCCTCATGGTCAGACTTGAGAAGAAGTGATTTTATGCACTTATCGTGCTTCTGGGGGAGGCCGGGAAGTGGTGGGGGTAATCATAGCTTGCAACACTGCGTAAGAATAAGGATAAGCATCAATCCTGGAGGTGAGAGTGCTCAAGTCCACACCTAGAAAGAAGAGGATTTTGTAGGAAATCCAAACTGCCTACGCACTTTGAGTCCCTGACCCTAAGGTTAAGCCTGAGCCTCAAAGGCATGCCCTGGGATCAACCTGGTGTGGTTCTCACAAAAACGGAAGCATTGGTGCGAATTCCTTGGGCATTTGGCCGGAAGTAAGGGGAAAAGAAAAGGCAAAAATTTGAAATTAAGCTCAATTAACCACTACGGAGCAGGGAGGATAGAGGGCCAAGGATGTCAAACAAAATCATACTGATCAGAAAAACTGAAGCTGTTGAAGCGGTCTTCGTACGATGCTAAGGTCTTGGTTGAGCGATTCATGCCCATCATTTGTGATTGCCCTCTAGGAGTCTATCCTACAGCTCGGAGAGAATGACTCATCTGGCTCGTGCATGGGTTGTGCCTCTAGGGCAAAATTGATACTATCCACAGCCCTGACGGAATGATATGGACCGCACAACCTCCACCCTGAGACACGCAGTTCCCTTCAAATTTGTCCAGAGGCCAACACAACATTCTGAAAAGATTGTTGTGTCGGGTTCCGGGAAAAAAAGCTTTTTAATCTTCGACGCTATTCTAGCATAAGTGGAAGGCAGATGGGGATTTTGAGCGCAGTCTGTGGGCAGTGCGGTGATCTCACGGTGGGATTTCTTACTTCTTCTGTTGGACAAAATTCATGTAAGGTGGCGCAAAAAAGCGTCAGCGAAAATATGCGCCTAGGCATAGGGTGCTGAAAGTGCTTCATACCGCCCGCAGATCATTTGTTCAGCTAGGAATCCTCGTTCACTCGAGTGCTTCCGGTGCTTTGCACATAATCACCATCCCTCCACCCCTACCCCCCCCCCCGCTGGAATGGCGCCTTCAGTTCATTTCGACGCATTGGTCCGGATTATTGCACTTGGCTCAACGTAGATGATGTTTTGCCAAACCATCGTATCTCTGAAGCGTGGAATATAATTGTTGCGGATGAGCGGGGAAAATCGGAAGGGCGGCGAGTGGGAGGAGCCTGTAGTGTGTGAGAGGCTGCCTTTTGCTTCAGATTACGCTTTATTCAACACGAAAACGCCACCGCGCTCCACCCTCAATGGCAGTCCCTCAGTTGCACTTGTTCCCATGCCGAGGGTTTTGCCCTCACCTTAGTGTAGGCCTTTTCATAGCTGATTTTCTGACTATGAGGTCGAACTCTCATAGCCTGTATTTTGTTGTATATGCTTTGCTACTTATGTGCAAGAGCGATTTATTTAATTATTTATTTATCCACTCATTTGTTTATTTATTTTCTTGTAATTCACCAGCACTCCTATTCAATTATAGGCACAACATAAGTTACGGGTGGTACCTTTGAATTGATATTTTGTGAGAGGAAATACAAATAATAAAATATAGGATAATTAAGATAATAAAATACATGATAATAACATAAAATAATATATAATAATATAACAAATATTTCCTCATGACATCATGCGGCATTCTCTGAATTCTTTCAAAAGACAGGCCAGTAAAATTCTGCTTGCAGAGGATTCGCGTGCGCTCCCTATTTAGTTGTTACTGTAATTTGCTTTCTGACCATTCCAGTTCATTTTTTTTTATTTATTTTCAGTTCTATATCTAAATCCCTTTTTATCCAATATACTGCCTGGTAATCCGAGAAGTCGTTGTTATAACTGTGTTTCTTTGTTTTGTAGGCTTTATTCCACGTGGATATTAATCTACGTCCAATAAATAATAATAAAATATGTTCGAAAGAGTTCTTGAGTTTTTTCTTTGGAAATTGATTTATGTGATTTCAATCAGCAAACTCCGCTCCAAGAATGCCTTATAATTTTCATGCTTCCGAGAACGGAGGTTGGTCGCTCGCAGATAGTGCCGTCTAAAGACATAGGTGCAATCCGAGGCCGAGCTCTTAAAGCAGCAGTCTCAGCAGTGTCGAAGTGGGCGTGGCGTACAGGGGCGCACCTCCTCGCGCTAGCCGTGGAGATTCGTTGACGATAAGATCTGCATCGTGAGTCGACTTTTACAATCGTTTTGGGACCACAGGGACTATTTGAAGTCGATTCATGATACAAATCAGATCGTGAACGAATCTCCACTGCTGGCAAGAGGAGGTGCGCTCCTGTACGCCACGCCCACTTCGACCCTGCTGAGACTGTTGCTTTAATGGAGCCACCCAACAACCCATTCTTTTCTTGTCAGAAGATTGGCCCATGAAAACCTTGGAGATTGATGAAACGGACATTTGAATCTACTGGTAATTGCATAAGGCAAACATTCCTCCAAACCCTGTTACGATTCCGAACGAAAGTATGCGTGGCGCATTGCAAAGGAGATCAGTCAGTGACGGACATCGTATTTCTGCGCTCCTTATCGCATCATATTATATTTCAGCCACTTATTTATTATCTTTTCCATTATTTTCCTCTTCCTCTCATTGTCTTTGTCATGACTTCCTTTTCTGCAATCGTTACGTCTACCTTGACTACGAACCTCCTCATAAACCATCAACCCCAGATAAGATGGTGTGGAACAA
Source organism: Teladorsagia circumcincta (assembly GCA_002352805.1). Taxonomy (NCBI): domain Eukaryota; kingdom Metazoa; phylum Nematoda; class Chromadorea; order Rhabditida; family Trichostrongylidae; genus Teladorsagia; species Teladorsagia circumcincta. The sequence continues at coordinate 116,911 of KZ345174.1, forward strand.
TGTATTCAGTGGACAGGATAGAGTAGCCCACGAATATCACAGGTGTGCTGTTGTCGCGGCTCGGGAGTACGCGCGCTAGGGTCTTACAAAGTGAGCTAATGACCGCTGAGGTGAGCGAGTGGACGAGATGCCTCGCTCACACCCTATGACACGCAATGTGACTCCATACACTAACACTGGATCAGCCCTTGCATTGGTGAGCGATGTAATACCAATTCGAATACGCTCAGGTTAACGAAACAAGCAGTCGTAAAACAAGCAGACAACTCGTTCGGATACGCCCCCTCCTCATTAAGAGGAGCAGAACTTGACTCTTTGTTGAATGCTTATTGAGGTTCGCTTTGCTTCTTTTTCTCATTTCAAGTCAGCTCGACATCCGTCTTATCTCGATCGCTGGTATCTACCCCCTCCCCCAACTTGCTTTGGGGTTGCTACATCGAAAATTTTATGAGTGATCTGAAAGCTGCACTATAATAATAATAATGACGGTAATGATGGAGTTTCGGCTGAATCGGACTTCAGTGAAACATTGGTACCGGTCTGAATCCGGGTAATCAAGGAGTATGTACTAGGCGACGGCGGGCTAGATAATCCGCTCATTCGCCAGCAGTGTTTCATGCAAATTACCATTCAATAACTTTTACGACCATAGCACGGCTCCATACACCAACATTGAATCAACCGTTTCGTTGGTGAACGGCTGCTGTTCTTCTGCGTCAACTGATACATCCGCTAGCTTTTATTTATTTATACTAGTTATTTGATACGGCTGTGAAAGCAGTCTCCTCTCCCATCTCTCGTTAATTCCTCCCTTCACAAGCTATTTTATTCTCAGAGCAGTTATCTTGTTCTTTTCTCTACTATACTCAGTTTTCATGGCGATTTCAGAGTGGAGATTTCAAATCTTGTATCAACAAGGAGGCACCAAAATTTTTATTTCAATTTTCCAATTTTTCCATTTTTTCCCATTTTTCGGATCTCCAAATCTACACAAAATTCCAGGTACTCCAAAAAATAAATCAAAAAGAATTCCTTCGGAAACTCCCGCGATGTTTCGCTGTGTTATACCTTCGCCAGGCATGAGTTTGCCTCTTCCGAGAGTAAACCACCCTTACCGAGGCTGCGCTGATAGAGTGGAACCGAACCGGTGCGGCAAGGGTAGCTTTAGCCCGAGAGAAGAAATGATGGAAATTTGGATAAAACCTACACTAATAATGGTTTTTATATACCTCACTTTAGAGTGCACGATCAGGGTGAATAACGGTGTCGCAATTTGTTGGGAATCCCCCCCCCCTTTACTTACCCTTGCCCTCTGTTAAATGGTAATACGACTCTCAGTAGGATTTCACAGCCTATCTCCATTTCCGAGCCTGCACCCATCCCATACTATTTGATGTTGTATTTATATTTTATTTATTTGCTTTGTTATGCTATTTATTTATTTATATACTAATTTGATCGCACTCGGGGTGCGCCATGAAAAGCTATACCACAGACAAAATTGATGACTTAAAGTAGATTTTTAGAAAAAAAAGGACTAAAAAATGAAGAAAACAAAAACAAAAAAATAGAAATAAAAAGAAAGGAAAGATCTTTGAAATTGAAAAAAAACAAATGCTGAAGGGAACAAGTAAAGGAAATTTTATCTTTACATTCGAAGACAACTTCTTCAGTAATCGAAGTAAAAACATATTACAGAACATATTAATCCCGAAGTCCAAGTCAGTAACTCTGCCAGTGCTGAGAAAGGGCGGCTCGGTGAATTGGGAGACAGTTTAAGGTGTGATAATTCAGAAGATAAAGAAGAAAATGAAGCGCAAAGAACGACAAAGACCACTTTTGACTTCCTCCCGAGAAGCCCTACACGGCCCTCTCCCATAGTCGACGGACTACTGCTTGAACTCTGTCCTTCAAACCGCCTCAGTTTGCTGCCTGCGCTTTCTCGCGCTCAGGGCTTCACCCTGGAACTTAGCCTCCGTAGGCCCTCTCTCCTCCCCGAAAGCGAGAGGTTTTGAGTTCAAGCAACCCAAACAGCGAAAAATCCTGTTTTTAAGTGTTTTGCAAAGTTCCGTGAATTCTCTATAAAGCTGGCAAATCCACACAGAGCGTTGCGATAGCTTGATCTCTCATCCGGGTTCAATGCGATCCCTCTGTGAAGGAACCCTTGATGTTGGCTCATCCTTCGTAGGAGCGATAATGTCAAGTGATGCCACTGCCATAGAAACCAAATACCAGAGCGAAGCCGTCTAGCCAGCTATGCCATTTCAGATCCCTTCAATTGGTTTTTCCTATGTCTGGAATGCCTGCTAGCATGTAAGCCAAAAGAATCACGTAGCTAGGGGCACCGGGGACCGAGCGTAGAAGGAACGGAAGAATCTTGGAGAAAATGAAAAATGGCTCACAACCCCCTGCTTCATATCTCTCAAGACTTTGTTGTGGAGGAGGATTATGGGAGGAAGTGTTGGATGTGTGGGCTGTTTGATATTGATACCCCTCCCAAGCACATCAACGCTGAATACCATTTAAAGTCAGCACTTTTATCGAAAAGATTCCAAGAGATAGTCAAATACGTGGCTTATCCTCCCGAAATTGTCCATGCTGAATATTTTCTCACTCTTTGGGCTCTTCTTTGTTCGATAGTTCTGAGTTTGTCCTTCATAGAGTTTTTTTGCGTACTAGAAAGTCCTTCTTAAAAATTGGCCTATTATGGCACACGCGCCGATGGAATGGCCATTCGCTTGAGCACCCTAGCTTTTGGCTGCATCCGTCTGCTGAATTTATTTTTTCCAACGAAATTCAATAAATATTTACATAAATTATGGAATATCCTGACATTAGCTGAAAAAAAGCGAAATGAATATTGATTGTTTGACGACATGTATTCAGTATGTTGGCATACGTTTCGGAGAACGAAACAGTCTGACCAAGGTCCTCATGGAAAGCTGTTCCAGCCGTGAAACTGGTTTCACCGCTGGGATTGCTTGCTATGAGGACCTTGGTTTTACACGTCACTTTCCTTTTTTTCGGTTCCAACGACCGAAAAGAGACAGTGCCACGTAATGTCTCTGGACTGAAGTGACTTTTCAAGGTGGTGACAGAGAAGGGTACTTCTGGTAGTTGGATTTTCAAAGCTCAAACGTACAAAGTATAATGAGAAGACAGATCATTTGAGACCAAAGCAGTGGTGGTCAGTGATGCAGGCATGAAGAAAAACCAAGAAAAACAGCCTAGTAGAACCCGAGAAACGAGATCCATTTCACCCGTTGGTTTGCTCGATAGACGTGTCTCCTCGATGCTGACCTCATCAACGCCAACTCTTTCATGCTAGGCGGCAAGCTAGATGGCGAGGGATGGGCGGGCAACGGCCATTGCGGCGCGGGGCAGCAATGCTAGATAGCCGCCATACACTTTTTTCTGGTCGAGAAGCACCCATTCACATTGTATGTGTCAGATGAAAGTATCGTGGTATACGCCATGCATTCGGCTTTCCTCAGACTTGCATAGGCATTCAACTGCCTATCAGGCCTGTATCCTTCTAGCGAATATTTTCTGGTCTCTTTTCAAGGTACTGCTTACATAGGCAAGGCTACACAACGCTTCTTCGTAGTGCTTATTTCCTTTTTTCGTGTTCTATTAGTTCAGACTATTGTTACAACCGAGAGCAAAGATATTATTATTAACATAGTAGATTAATTGGTCGTCATGTATCACAACGTATTGTTCGGAAATGGGGAGGGGTAGGAAAAGAACGGCAACGGACAGGAGGCCCGTCCCGTGACAAGAAGTAGAGACCGCAGGCGGGTCAGCGGACGAGTCTCATTGTCAGCGCGGACTGCAGTGATTCCTCGCCAACTCGAATAGATGTACTATAGTACGGCCCAGATCACACAGCACACGCTGCGGCTCGTCCGCTGCGTCTGCGTCTGCGGCTCTTCCTTCTTGCTGGGCGACGGGCCTCCTGTCGCATACCCGGGACAGAATACTCGCAGACTACGAGGGGAGAAAGGGCTAGTACCCTGCCACAGATTGAGGAAATGTGTGTAGATCCCAGCAGAAGGTTGGTAGGCAGAAGACCACCGCACCGCTCATACCACCTTGAGTCACCTTTGCAGCGGAATATTTTCGTCCATCGCCCTTTTCCAGATATCCTTTTCAGCACGGCCCCTGGACCTGGTGGGCGTGGGTGGTAATGTTCCCAGATTCTACAGCACGGGGAGGGGGAACTATCCCGTCAGGCCACTATTCGTCCGCACAATTATTCCTTACCAGTTTCGTTAAAAATCCACAGTACTAATCCAGATCAATCGATCACATTTGAGATACCTGGCATCGATACTACCAATTCCCTGATGAAATATAATCCTTCCCACAGCGGATAGTAGCACTCGTTGGCTGCAAAACAGCACCAAAAACGGCACTTATCGAAAGCAAACCGCTGCGGTGCCATTTGTGCCTGTTCCAAACAACATCCACTGTACTCAATATGTTAATCAAAGCCCCACGTCAACAGAACACATCGGTTGGGGGTGTCAATGAGGTGTGTCCGTGCATGCCAGCCACTCATCTGCTTTCCCCTTCACATCACAGTCCGGTTCCACGTGGAACAACTCTCGTGAACTCGATTTTCTACGACGATTTCCCATTTGATCAGATAGCTAGCTATCGAAAAGGTTTTTGATTCCTCTTGCGTAATTGTTCAGCGGTCGGTACTCTTTCGCCTAGCGATACTGTAACGCTTGATTTCTTCTATTTATTTATTTATTTATTTATTTATTTATTTATTTATTTATTTATTTATTTATTTATTTATTTATTTATTTATTTATCTATTTATTTATTTATTTATTTATTCATTTATTTATTTATTGAGCCAAATGTAAACACTATAGAGTCAACTTTGTGGCTGTCCAACCTATATTTTGAAAATGCGCGATTACTCCAATTAGTGGACATTGGTAATATTGAAATACGTCGCGTACTGCCCTTCGCTCATTATCGCAAGTACATATAAATACACGTTTGGAAGGCAATTGATTGAGAAAAGAGGGATGCTCGACAGGAGGCCCGTCGCACGACAAGATGGCAGAGACACAGAGGGGTCAGCGGAGTTGCAGCGCGCAGTGCATCAATTTAGGGTCAATAGTTATAACATACTATGACTCATATTACACAGCACGCGCTGCAATTGAGCCATCTCCATCTCTGCCATCTCGCTGCGTGACGGGCCTGCTCTCGGGTACCCAGAAAAGAGTTATAAATCAGGGGATCTCCCTTCTTCTGCTACGAAATAAGGCCGAAAACCGCGATGCTGATCTTGTTGAAAAAAGAACAAGACCAAAAATGAGGAGGTTCTAGGTAGGTACAGCCAGTTCTCGATGCTTTCGCCGAGCGTTTTGAGCTGCAAAAATGTACCACCTCCTAGGCGCGTGTTCGACTACCCTCTGTTCAGAAACCAGAAGCGATTCGAGAACACACCGCGCACCACAATTGACGACGCCGTCCACACCGTCCACAAAATGTAAATGTTGTCTGTCGATGAAATGATTAGCGTGTTGCAGTTGTATTCTATATATTGTTATTGATTCCAACTCTCTTTTACCAACTATCAACCACCGCTATAAATTACTAATTACCAGATTCACTTGGAAGCCGTCGTCACTTGTGGTGCGTGGTCTGCACTCGACGCGCTTCTGGTTTTCTGAAACAGAGTATATCTCATCAACGGAAAGGAGTATTTTGATCGAATCAGTCGTGGAATGTGCCCCTAAGCTTCAATGCGCTGCAGCTTTTGACTATTGAACTTTGGTTTTTTTCCACACCCAAAATTCCCTTTGAAATTCTTCGTCTGCATGGTTCCTAGACGAGTTGCATTTGCCCTTCTCATTTCTATCTTACTTGCTCTAAGATAAGGCGAGGAAATTGGAGTGCTAGCTTTTTCAGGGCCAAAAAACTTCGCTTTAATTAAACCGAATCTTGATCTGATGGTGAGTTGATACGACAGCTAGCACCATTATTCAAGGTCCTAGGGATGAGATTCCTGCTCATAAGGGTATGTCTTATACCTTCATGTAGTGAGACCTTGTTCAAAGAGGGAGGGAGCGAGAAGGGGGTGGGGGGTAAATGCATGCTACAGTACCCTCTTGAACGCGGATCATGAGTTTCGACCAAGCAAAGTGAGGCCGCACTGGTCTCATAATCTTTATGTTAATCGCTTGAAAAGAGGCGGTTGTGACAAGAGGAGGGGATACTCACTTTACAAAAAAGGAATCGTTCGCTTCTTATGTCCACCATTCTTTCTAAAGGTGGTTTGCTAAATGACTGGTATTTCATTTTTCCCACTTTTAGTATGTTCCCCGCTCTCCACCCCCCGCCCTTCTCGTTTCTTTCCCCCATCAGTGTTCGCATGTATCCTCTGAGTTGACCACGGACCATTTCTCTCGTCGCTGCAGGCCATTCAATTTGTGTGGAGCGCTTGTCACCGAGTTAATTGGAGAGGTGGACGATGTCGCTGAATGGGTGATGAGGACGGAAGACGGAAACGGCCTGCAGCTGTCAGCTTTGCACTCTGTTCTCGTTGTCAACTCCCTAGTCCTCTGTTCTACTTATACTCATTTAAGTCATTTTATTGTTATTATTATTGTTGTTCTTATTTTACAATATATTCACTACGGAGAAAAGTGATCACAGTCTAAATACATTATCCATTAGTTGAAACGGCACCAAAGGTTTAAACTTCGGAAAACTCAAAAATTATTACGAAACTTAAAGTAACGATCCGCTCTCAATCAAACAGGTGAACAGCTATCGATAATGAAATGTGGATGCCAAGTTGACTAAAAATGAAAAAGCACTGAAACAAAGCCGAGGGGAATGCTCGAACAATGACTCACCCTCTTCCTGTTGAAGTGAAGTAGGGGCGTGCCCGGACGAGTAGTCTGAACTTGTTTGCGCCATCAACCCACGCGTATTTGAATTAGCCGCTACGGCGTGATCCACGCTGCGTACTTCGAGGTGTACGCGAGGTATCTCGTCCAGGATTCACATTAGCCCTCATTACCTCGCTTTTAAGGCCCTAGCGCCACTGTCGCGCACTTTCGAGCCGCGATGACATAGCATTGTGATACTTGCGGGCCACTCTCTCCTACCCACGAATAGATTGTTCGAGTTTTGCTTTAAAATTTGTCAGTGGAAGTAGTTATATGAGCTAATCAATAAAATTCCAATTTATGAACATGGAAAGGCGTAATAAAAAGTAGAATGAATAAAAAGCATTGTACCAGGAAATGTTTACGCAAC
>KZ345174.1:151323-161657 GCA_002352805.1 Teladorsagia circumcincta
GGAGTGTGACAAGAGCTGTTTGGGGGCGAAGTCAAAGGTCATCAGCCGGTCTCGCAAGTTTTTGCTGATGATTTGATGCTGATTTTTTCGGAAAAATGCAGTTTTTTGTAGTGAAGTAACCCCATGAGATCATTGTTTTTCTTCTTCGCCGAGCTAATGCACGGTCTGATGTGGGTTACTTTTTGTTCACGAGAGCCTGCCGCAACCGCATGAGTTGGATTCAGCTCCTCAAAATGTCACTGATCATTCACTTGCACACCCACGAAGACCGCCAGTCATACTCCGAAAGAAAAAAATCAGGTTAAAAACAAAAGGGCATGCGCAACGAGTTATACTCCTAGATTCCCTCTTTCGAATAAATGCTCAAGTACCTGTGGAGGTCCAAACGCAGCCGAGGGGAGTGAAGCTAAATCTGAGCGACATCTCACGGTTCCTATAGGAAGGAGACATTGGCCTCTATCACACTATGTTTAAAAAAGAAGAGAAAGTAAAGGAATTAGGAAAAAAAGTGAGTTGAGCGCGTACAGTCACGGTGACCATAGTTTCTGGGCACCTTGTAGATAACAATGGTGACCCTCAAGAGGTTGAATCCATTTCTCTGTTCACTTACACCAACTGCCGGCTTTGAAAGCAGTGGTCACGATTATTTGATTCCAATGAAATGCGGAGGCGGAGGTACCCAGTGTTGAGTGAAGAAGAAATTAGAGAAGGTTGGAAACTGCGAGGGAAAGAATCGTTTTTTGTTTATTGATTTCGCGTTTGGACGACCTTAGAGGAACTGGTAACTCCAGTGGGATTGGATGGGAAAGGATCATAGTAGACTGGGTAGGACACCTACCCAATAGACGTAGGTGGCGCTTCCGGGCTTATCAACGGCAAGGCAGGGCGCTGTTCAACTTCCGAAACTTCTGCCCGCCCACTGCTTCAGATGTGGAATGGATGGTCACGGCACGGCAATGGTACTTGACTTGATAACGTTAGTTATTGTCCTATTTTCATTGTGGGCACCTCGAACCAGTCAGCCACATTTTCTTATCTTATCGTATCGTATCTTTCATGGGGTTACGCTCGTTCAACACTCTATCTGAGCTCTGTCTCGGCCGATTCGTCCAATGACGTTTGGAACATTACCGTCAGCGTTACCGATTGCTTCCATGCCGAGATAGAGAAAGTTTGGGCGTAACCCTACCACAACCTTAACCGTAACATGTGATACGATACGATAAGATAATGAGACAAGGCTGTTTGTTGTTGCTATGAAATGCGCTTCGGGATGGAAATCAGATGATAACAATAGTTATCATGTAGGTTAATCTAATTATCCTTTCTACGTATCCAGTGGGGGAGGGGAAGGGGGTGAGTTACGTAGGTGGTGTTGGGGAATTCGTCTTTAACGTCTTGTCATTTCGCTGAAGCAGCAGACCCAGCAGGTTTATTCTCGACACTAATAATGAGGAGCGATGCGCTAACCCTTACCAAGAACACAAGAAGTATGACTGAACAAAAAACTCACCTTGAGAAGCCGTTAGAAAGGTAGCTGAACGGGTTTGAAATGGGCGTGGTTGCGAATCGGCACCACGCCCACTTCGAAGTCGTTTAACACCCTTTATAGCGGTTTTCCAAATGAGTTTTCTTTGTTCAATCACTGTTATTTAGTCACACTGCTTATGTTCTTGACTAGAGCTAGTGCATTGTTTCAAACCATTAGGGTCGAAGGTGAAAATCCTGGTGGGGCTGTTGCTATAACAAAAACGAAAACAAAAACGGTGCGTTTTTGACCACATGTTGCCAAAAAGGCTCCGGAAATAATTGTCAAGTTGGGCTGACAAGTTCTAACTCTTTCATCATACAATAGGCCCTTCTCTAACTAGCTGTATACTTCTTTTGTCCATGCCTAGCTTTTTAGCAAATGAGAGGGATGATATCCTAGATGGTTTCGGAACCGACCTGCCCCTCTTACTTGACTCATAAATTCCAAGCTCCAGCCGTAAGAGCCTTCCACTCATACTGTTAGATGGGAGAATATTAATTAGTCATTCGATGAATATGCTGTTTCATTCCCAGGATTCTGATTTGAAATATGCTTTTCCGTGGTAAAAAATCGACACTAAAATATTCACCACCTAATAGTAGTTGTCCATTTCCACCAACTATCACTCAGTTTTATAAGCTACAACCTTGATGTGCCGGCATGTCTAATTGTCTGTCCGCAAATGAAGGCAGCTGATGGAAAAAGAAACCAACTAACGTGGTCCCATGATTGCGATAATAGCCTCTACCATATAAGCACCGCTTTTATTCATACGCATGCACTCTACAAAGTGTAAAACGCACACACGGATGCGAGCACAGCGGAAGGCTGGAAACCTGCAGGGGGACAAAACTGGTAAGTTCCACAAATTCCAAATATCGGATTCGGGAGATTATCTACTTGTTAGAAAGCATTGGAGAATAGCAGTTAGGCACAGCCATCTCGGCTTGGATTCGCGTGCTCCAGCAGGCTGCCAGTGTGGTGATGGAACTGAATTATTCAGAATTACGATCTGGCGCCATTTGTTCGCGCATAAATGCTGGCGTGAACGAAACGATTCTGGCGTCCACATGGCTTCGTCGTTCATCACCTTCATGCGTTAGGCAGTCTAGATAACTGAATCCAAGTAGTAGCTGCCCAGGGTGACAACCGGCTCATTAAAGATAGAAGCATTTCAAAAATTCGTTGAAAACATGCAGAAGTTTCGTTTTGCTGCAATCGGGATTCGGGGTGCAGAGGGATTGGCACCTGCAAATTCCCAGTATGTATGATTTTGGCAAAAAAAAGTCTCATTCAGATGGCTTGCTCAGCTAGGAGAAAAGTATAACATCAGTTTGGACCATGCATGTAGGGCTAGATGAAGAATGAAGAGGCAAGAAGGCGTTTTTCAGGCGTTTTTTTTATTTTTAGTGCACTTATATTCGTTGGTAGTGAGTGGAAGCAGCCCAAGCTCTAAAAACATCACAGAGCGCTCAAAAAATGTGTGGGATCGACCTAAGCCACGAACACAGAGGTTCTCTATGATGTTACCGACGTTCGGGTAGTTGGAACCGGCCATGTCTCGACAAACTCTGACTCAAATCATAGTATGAACAGGTTCCCTATTACATCACTTCTACTAGGTTACAATGGATCAACGAATGCACGGCGCACGCCGAAAAAAAAGCGCCGTGCAGGGCTTTTTTTCAGTGGGTGTCCCCCTCCCCAAGAGGTCCGTCGCGCGGCGGAGAACGAGTTGCAGCGAGTACCGTAGCGGTTAGACGTCAGCGTAAATAGGTTCACGGACTACTCGAATTTAATTCAATGTTCCTGCCGCGAATGGTTAGAGCGTAGATGATCTGAAAAGGGGTGGAAGTCCTAGGACTAAGCCTTGGAGAGAGAAGGGACGTGCGAGAGAGTGCAGGCGGTAGCAGAAAATTGAGACGATTCAAAGGACCGAGTTCAAGTAGTCCGTCGACCGGTTAGACAGAGTGTGCCATACTACGTTTTATATCGCACAGCACGCGCTGCGACTCGTCCTTTGCCTCATCTGCGTCCCTTCCTTCGCCGCGCGACGGGCGTCTTGAGGGACACCCTTCTTACGGGTGTCAGGGAGGTGCCCCTTGTGTTAACCTCTCTTATTCCTAGACTTGAAGGTAGCGATCACGACAGGTTCTGGTAGGTAGGGTTCAAAGGAGACGTGGGGATGCACAATAGCTTGCCAGTTGCGAGAAAGAAGAGAAATCCGTCAAGGAAACGCAAAACAGTACCCCCCCCCGTTTGGTCATTGATTTTCGCTTATGGATGGGCAACGACTGAGAGGCGGTCGTTTGGACGAGTTTGCCGCAACGCGTTTATTAGCGCTATGCCAATCCATGCTCCGATCGAGTTGCTCCAGTTGGACTGCACATACCACTGTGTAATGGGTGAAATGCCTAAAGGGCGAGGGTGATTTTCAAGAACTGGCCAGCAATCAACGCACCTTCGTCGTGAAATCGCTACAATCGGTTGCTTCTTTAGCAGTCAAGTCACTGCTTTGGGTGCATATGCCTCCCCATTGGGATCCCTTCTTGTCATAATCGCTTCCTTTGAAGCCTGAATTCCTTCTCTTCACACTTACTTCATAAATTCCATAATGGCTCCATGAATTTCGAGTAGGAGATGGGCACGCTGTTGGGACAACTAGATTTGAATTCTAAAAAAGTCTTCAAAAAACTACGCAAAATGGAGCCCTCAACGGATTCTCTGAATTTTAGATAAAGCCGAATTTTCAGTGTCCAATCGGTACCTGAACAGCAGAACCAGGTTCAACTTTATTACGCACACATTGTCATCACATTGAGAATGAATTGGCTGCGGACGCGAAGAAGTTGTCGAAAATGCAAGCGTCTGACGGTTCCAGCATTAATATTCAATGCGACACGGTGACAGATGCCCTGCAACAGGACGCGTCATTCGTTGACTCCACCCCATCGTAGACCACGCCCCGGATGACGATTGGACAGTCGCCCCAGGCCCTGCAACCACCTTCTACTGTAGTTCACTATGACGATGAATACGACCGACTTCGATTATACTGAGACAAAACCTCCGCTATCAGCAATGGGACATGTGGTCGAGTCCATTGGCGTCGATACCGATAGCCAGGTGAGCTTGTAAAACCTGCCTCTTCAGCCTCTTCCGCTCTAATCGTCCCGGGGATGTTCAGGGTAAATGTCGGGTATGTTCCGGTAGAATCTCCGACCGGTACCTGGTCAGAGTGAGTGAAGTCGCCGTGATTGTGGTCTTAATTCAGCTTCACCGTGCTACCTTTCTTCAGCTTTTGCGCTGTTCTTATTTGTCCCTTTACTTGACTTTGTTTTCAGATCGACTCGCGAGTGTTCCATGAAAATTGCATCCGTTGCTGCGTTTGCGACGTACAGTTGCAGGACAAGTGCTTCGAGAAAGATGGTCAACTGTACTGCCACGCGCATTACTTCAAGTGGGTACCCCTTTCTACCATGTCATCCCAGCCATAAGGTTATAGCTTTATAGAGATTGTAGTCCATATCGATGCTCCGGATGTAAACTCGGGATTTCTCCTACGGATATGGTTTACAAACTGAAGGTAAGTAGTACACTACTAGTCTAATTGTGAGAAGAACGGAATCCTGAAAGTTGCCCTTGAGAATTTTGGTAATGTTTCAGACAGGAATGGTGTTTCACGTGGACTGTCATGCGTGCATTCGATGTGGGCGCCGTCTGTCACCTGGCGAGCAGATTTTGGTGGATGAAGTGGCTCAGACGGTGGCCTGCATGCAGCATTTTTATACAGGTACGACCTATTACGCCTCTCTCTGCTCATCTTTGGAGACCCCCCCCCATTCAATCGAGAGTCGGCGGTTCATTTGTCAGCTACCCACTCTGAAAACAGCGTGCCATAGCTCGTGATAAAGCAGGGTTATGGATTCAGGTCACAATGTGATCAGTGGTCATGTGCAAAAAAGTACTGCAATTTTGAACGAGTCGGACCAAACCCTTTCTGCAAGTGCTTCATGGTGCTTCAATTTTATCATCCGTTTACAGCGTACCTAAAACATGACAATAAGTGCATTGGCTTCTTTTGTTAATCAGTTTTTGAGTCCTGCTTATGAATGCAAATGGTTTGGAGTAATCACCATCACATAACAGTGTGTTTCACTGGGGCCGGGTTGGCTTCACTGCACCTCGAGAAGCACCTGAGTATGAGAATGTAGGCCTCATTGCAATATAAGGGTGTATCCGCTTCCATCAAGTTTATCGCTTCAGCAGTGGACCTTTATGGTTAGCTCTCTCACTTTGAAGCCCCTGTATCGTTTATATTTTGAGCTTTCATAGCCTTCTCTCGAGGTTACTAGGCAGAGTATTTGTGCCAGGAACGTTTTGAATTTTCACTCCTCATCAGAGCTCTTACAAGGGAGGTCTTCCATAATGTGAAGTGCGCTCTCAAAACGGTTTTCGGCATGCTGTAAGGGCTCTCACGCTCCAAAACTGAGGTTCATTTTCGCTGAGCGTTACCTTGATTCAAAAATGTGCTTGGAGTAGGGATTTACAGCGTTGGAGTGATATATGAAAGTTTTGAGGGGGGTCCTGTGATAATTATGACATCTAGTAATACAAGCGTTGGCGCTATGTGGAGGGTATTTGGACGTCGTAAAATATAAGAATTTTGTCACCACGGGGAGTGGACTTGGATCATTTCTTCACCACTTATTGACCTTCACAGGGCCAAATGAACCTCAGTTTCGTAGTCCACCGCGATTCCTTTACAGGAGTGAATAAACGCAACGCTCATGTAGTACAACGGTAGGAGAAAGTTAATATGTTGCACTAGATCATTCCATATGCTGATATGTGAGAAAGTATCGTCTGTTCTGGTGAACTTCCGGGAGACCACTGGGCTTCCAGCATTCTCTATCTATGTCATTATAGCCTTGATTTAGTATGACAAATATGACTGTAGAAATGTGATGGGAGAAACAGCCTCAAAATAGATATGTTTGGAAAACCCTACTTTCATATAATTTCATCATCATTCCTGTCGATCTGCCTAAGACTGATGTCAGACTTCGCGAATCTAGCGATTCGCTAGCGTCGGCGGCCGCGTCATTCGCTGTGCGATTCGCTCTACGCGACGCGACAGCGGACACTAGCGAATCGCTCGATTCGCAAAGTCTGACATTGTTCTGAAGAGTATAGATGAGGTAGTGGCGTGGGAGCTGCTCATCACTTTATGGCTCGTGATCCGAATTTTCTTGAAAATAGCTATGTTCTTCTTACGCTGTGTTGATTGACTACTGATTTGTTCGCGTTCAGAGAACACATTGATCAGAACACGTTAGCAGTTGATTTTCCTCTGTTTTTTCTTAAATTGATTTGATGAGCCAAGCTCGGAAGTAACTGTGCGGATCTGGATGGAATTGGAATGCGAGGACCGCACTCAGCGCCCATCCTTTATCCTTTTTAAACCCTCTTGAACAAACCATTTACCGCAACGATTACAATAAAGCCTTTGTGGCTAACTGATTTATGGAATTTTTAGAGCACCAACGTGGGACCAGCACATTCCCGACGTGTTCGACCGAGCCCAGCAGCTACGATGTCGACCGGCTCAGTGAATTCCAAATAAAAAAGGTATTAGTCAACGAATGCCGGTTTGATTTGGTTTCTCACTTTCTTCCAGGAGGTTGACACATTTGCTTACAACTTTGATTCGTATACGTTTTCCGAGTTTTGTGATGATGAGAGTAAATTTCTGAAGCGTCGTGGACCTCGAACGACTATCAAGCAGAATCAGGTAATGGCACCACTTTCTTGAAGTCTTTTTTTTCCATGGGGAAAACACTGATGAAAGCAGGAATCGGTTACGGGTGCGAGGACCAGCTTGCAGTTGTAAAACTGTTTAAAGGCGGGGTTGAAGTAGTGTTGGTTGTGAAAATGCAGCCCATCGCAGTCAGAGTGGAGGTGGTAAGTGGTGCAGGGACGACGAGGAATCATGAGAAATCTGGTGCTGTTCTCTTCGATGCTAACGTTCTCCTTGCTAGAGTCAGACGACGAAAGCGTGGCTGCGCCTGTATGGCCCTGCTAGGTCACTAGACCTAAACCTTGCTGCAAAACGCACATCTTGAGGCACCCGTAGGTTTCCGCCTGCCTTTCAAGGAGGTATATTTTCCCTTCTTCGAACTCAGATCTTCTGTGGAATCTTCCCTAAAGTAACGATTGATTCTGGACGAGCTCAGAGGGATAAGCGGATGTTACACGGATGGCAAGTAGAATCCGTCAGTGGCATCCAAATACGGCCTCCTATTTGCCCATTCATTTTCGATCATGGATGACTGACGGCCAAGAAAGAAGACGTCTGTTTGTTGGACGGTTGACTCTGATATGGCGACAAACGTCATAGTTTGGTTCAATTTACGTACCAACTAAATTAGTAGTGGAAGAGGTTGGGGGCAAGTTTCGATCTTTGGAGTCCTATTGCGTTGCAGGTACCTCATCTTTGACCGCAAAACCATCACGTTTTGTTTCTTCAGCAGCTCAGCTACTTGTTCCGGTGGCGCGAATAATTACTCGGTGTACAGCTGTTCTAGCGCAAACACTTCCCTTGAATTCCAGGTTACTTTGAAGTGATATCACCACCATTGGCCGCCAAAACCCACTATTTCCTCCATTCGTATACCCTTTATCAGGGTCAACCGTCACGTTGGACAAATTTCAAAAATTTTACGACCCCCCCCCCTTCTGGAGGGCCTCAATACGACCCCCCTAACACCCGACCCGGAACATAACACAATTCAGCTAATCGTCAAAACATTCTCGCCGGGGAACCGAACTGAGCACTGGAGCGTTGCGTTTGCATTTGCGCGCCCAATCTCCCCCTAGAATCAGCGTGGAAAGACCAAGGCGGACTACTAATTTTCAGATGAGTGTAAATCTGTTCAAGGTCAATATTTTTCAAAACGCTAAGTACATTTGTGATCTACGATACCCCTGGTTCCCGAAAACGTCCATATTTGTGCACTACCTTCAAACTGCTGTGAGCTACGGAGTAGAGAAACCGGAGATCACAGAAATGTCCCCTTTTTCCTTTGAAAAGTTGTAATTTTCTTCAAATAAATGATTGTGAGAAGTGGCGAGAAAATTTTTAGACTACAGATCATTTTCCTTCTAAAATGTACTCTAACTTTTGCAAAGTCTGTTTTCTTCAAGAAATCGCCGCGTTGGACAATTTTTTTCAAAACCGGGTTTTTTGGCTTTCGAAGGCTATAACTTTCTTTAGAATGAACTTTTGGCAATTGTTGTCCCACTGGGATGTCCCACAGTGCTTTCTAATGAATACTTCATTCCCAAAATGATTTGTTCGAAAAATCGCCCCGTTCGACAATTTTTTTCATTGATTTTGGGAGCAACTCCTCTGAAAACACGAGTTTTCAACACTCAAACAATTACAGCTCCCTTCAAACTTAATTTTATTGAGAATAATGATAACATGACGTCGCACAAGCTCTGTGCATCATGATGGATATTAAACTTTTTTTAGGAAGTCGCAAACAGTTGAATATTTTTTTCTAATGTTTTCTCATAAGCCCTTAGTAGTCAATCTACCGTAGTGACCACTTTTTTTTTTTACCAACTTAGGTCCAGTTTAAAAACAACGGATCTCTTCGAGAGCATATTTGTGTACGTAGACAGTCAATTATGGACACTCCTGCAGTAAACTCGTCTGCTTTGAGGTGTGCCATGCACTCGTTTGTGGTTAATACTTGAAAGAACACTTGAATGCCTTACCTACGTATTGCGACGTTGAACTTTGCGAACACGACCCCCCTCCCTTTTCGGTCGGCAAATACGACCCCCTCGTGGACTTTGTCCAACGGACGGTTGACCCTACCCTTTATTATTCCGATTTCAAGGCTTGAATACTCATAATCGAATAACATCAGCAAGATCTTCGGCTACATTTGAGCTCCATCCCATGGACTGGACGAGGTCGCTCTTTTTTCCACGGTAGATTAAAAGCAGCGAATGCAGGAATCAAGCCAAGTCAAGTTCTTGTTGAAAAATTCCTACTATATATAATGCGCTATGCCTGTCTGTGTGTGTAACGGTGTCTGTCTCGAAAATCTTTATTTTCTGTAGATTTACCTGTAGAGACCGGGTCAAGTGTGGGATGGGTGCACCATATCTAACCACATACGGAACACACATCAGCTAAGCTGAGCCCCGCCTACAGTGGGCGTGGCGTGCATCGAGACGAAGTGTAGGGTGGATAGAGATGGGTGGAGTAGTAGAGGCCAAGTGTCACGGGGTGGGGGCGGGGCATGACCAATGTGGGTAGAATTTGCGGCTACAATTCATAACTAGGTTCTAAGAAGCTCCGGAGACCGGAAAAAGGGTGGATAGAGGTGGGTGGAGGAGTGGAGTTCAACTACCACCGGGAGGCGGGGTATGACCAATGTGGGCGGAGTTTGCGGCTAAAATTCATATCTCGGTTCTAAGAAGTTCCGGAAACCGGGAAAAGGGTGGATAGAGGTGGGTGGAGGAGTGGAGTTCAAGTGGGCGTGGCATGATCAATGTGGGCGGAGTTTGCGGCTAAAATTCATAACTCGGTTACAAGAAGTTCCAGAGACGGGAAAAGGGTGGATAGAGGCGGGTGGAGTAGTTGAGGCCAACTGCCACCGGGGGTGGGGCATGACCAATGTGGGCGGAGTTTGCGGCTAAAATTCATAACTCGGTTACAAGAAGTTCCAGAGACGGGAAAAGGGTGGATAGAGGCGGGTGGAGTAGTTGAGGCCAACTGCCACCG
>KZ345174.1:162340-177002 GCA_002352805.1 Teladorsagia circumcincta
AAGTGGGCGCAGTTATCAACGAAACATTGTAGCTCGGTTCCAAAAAGCCCAGGAGATGGGGGGAAAAGAGTATTGAGTTAGACAACGGAAAAGAAGTCAGCAGGCATCGGCGGGTCGTGCGTGCGCTGAAGTGGGCGGAGTTTGCCCCGAAGTATGGGTAGCTCAAAGAGGGCACAGACCCGGAAAAGTGGATGAAGGTTGGCGAAGGAAGGAGATCAATTGCTGTTTGTGGGCGCCACGAAGGTGGACGGAGCTCTCCACGATGCACCAGAAAAACATCGGCGACACTGTCCCATACTATTGCAGTTCCGTAAGATGCACGCAAGTGCGTGCGCCGCTAAGCTGGTATTGTTATAACGCGTTATGCCGCCAAAGGAAAATTTCTTTGTGAAGTACTGTGGATTGGCCTTTTCATTGTGATGAACTACATAAATGTTTCAGCTTGATGTGTTGAATCGGATCTTCTCATCGACTCCAAAGCCTTCCAAACATGCCCGGGCAAAATTGGCTCTCGAAACAGGCCTCAGTATGAGGGTTATTCAGGTAGGCCTCTATTCTTGCAATCTTCAGGTACATGTTCTTCGTGCTGATGCAGAGTACATATTGTTTATTATGCACAACGCAGCGCATATAAGGGAAGGATCCAAGATCGAGGCGGCCATTTGTAATGAGTCACATAACGCCAGATATTTTTGAACTTATTAACGGTGATTGATATGGATAGTTATTCATATTTGAAGTGCACTCTCATCTGCCCAGGCGAAATTGGTGACATGGAACGGCAAGGTGATGAAGGGCTTGATGTAATGTTACGGTATGAACTCGGTTCGATACCACCAACTTTGCTAGCACGACACCCATTCGTGCATGCGCGCCACTTTCTGTTGGACTTACTTTGGTCAAATGTCCTTGGCATTCTTGATGGGATTTACCCAATGAAATTGAAATTTTCAAGTTATTTGACATTTCTAGCATGGGAGAGAGGGAATTCCGTTTTCAGCTGCGATATGCCAAACCTCCATTAGGGATCATTTCTGTGCTAGATGAAAAGGAATTTGCGAATTTGATTGTTCCATATACCTTAGTAGCCCTAAACGAAGTCGAATGCCTAAAGAGCGATCACTTCCATTTATTTTCGGATGCCCAAAAACTCTTTTTTTGTCCTGATTCGTTCTCCTGTTCAGGTGTGGTTCCAAAATCGTCGCAGTAAGGAGCGTAGATTGAAGCATCTGTGCAATTATCTACGGCACTATGAACAACGAGGCCTTCTGCCTCCACCAATTCAATTCACTACCGGCGGTATGTTGTTTCCTGACCCACTTATTTATTCATTGAAAATTTATGGTGAGATTTTAGAAGGTGGCAGCACATCAGAAGCAGCATCATTCAGTCAATACTTGAATGGCATAGAGGGTCAGTTTGATGAGGACGATGAGGAAGACTGATCGCGGTCAGAGGCATGGCTGTGCTCGCATGCTGCCAGGAAAACTCGCCAAAGATTCAAATTGAGATGATGTTTTCGTGAAATTTCTGCGAACTTCCAAATATATCTAGACTACGAAAGGACATGAAAAATAAAAATAAAAAATAGTAAAAAAATATTAAAAATAAATAAAAGTCAAAAATAAATGGAAACATCAAAATAAAGATATAAAACATAAATAGCGTGTGAAATTGAGAATTGAGTGAAACGAAATTTGCAAAATTTTTGGGTCGAAGCCAACCAGTTTTTCTTCTCCGAACAATGATTGGCGTCAGACGTGAGTGTGGAGATAAAAAGAGTGGTGTGAGCATTGACTTAGAAGTACAATTAATTGTACTAAGTAAGCACGCAATCATTGCCTCTACAGTTCCGAAATGAACTCGAATGCATGGTGCTGATTTGCTTCTTTTAATAAAACTATGAGCTTTTGCCTAGTCTTTGAGAACATGTGTGAAATTTGATCAGCAGTTGCTCATGTAACTGTGAACTGAAAACTCCTGCTTATTTTCACAGTACGAGGCCTGACGCATGCACTAAATTGCCCCCAATTTTCAGACTTAGAGTTAGCGTTTCAACTACTGCTGTGCTTTTTTGTGAGCAAGGTTTGCTTGACCGGCGAGATAGCCGCTTACCATCTCTGGGATTCGTGAGCTCGCGATCCCTGAATGGTTGTCGATGAGTCAGCACTATGCCAGTCTTAAAGGCAAGCCCCAGGATAAAATAGGTGTGTGAGAGCGTTCAGTAATGAAGCTGGAGGTGGGAAATGGTCAGGAAAGGAAAAGCAAACAGCGCCCTCAAACACAACCCGAAAGGACCTCCTCTATTTCATTCCGCCTACGAATGTGGAAGGGATGTGTTCGGATGAGTTTCACGAAAGGCTACTTCCAGTTGCTCCAGTTCCAACAACCGCATGCATGCCACTGCCGCAGCTGCGACCGCGCTTTTCTCACAGCACCGGTAGCGGAAGGCGGAACTTGCGGACGAGGGCAAAGGTGTGGACTTTGGGTCAAGTGAAGTGCTGGGGCCTCTATCGCGCATTTTTAAGCTTAAAGGAGGCACGAAATCAACGTTGGTCTCCTATATACCACGATCGGGGATTTAACAGGTGAAGACGCTTGATCCCGGACCGTGCCTTTAAAGGCACCCCCCCCCTCTTATGACGAGATTGATGGGGTTCTTGCGCTCGAAAGCAGAAGCGGACGTGCGGAGTAGGTTGGCATACGTCGAAAATGCTGAAATAGAGGCCTTCTTCATTTTTTCTTTCAAATTCGGTAATGCTAAGGTCAACTTGTCGTTAGACACTGAGCGTGGAAAGGAGACGCTATGCGAGAGAGCACATCGCATGGGAGACCCAGACAGGCGCCTGTTGCTGAAAAGGAACAGTGGAAGATGTCGATCCCTTGTAGCGTACGCACAAATCGCTAGAAGGAGATCAGTGCAACATTAGTGGACTGCTCTAAGCTCCACACCAAAGGGACTGGTCCACCTGAACTCATCGTGAGATAAGCTTTCAAAGCAGAACACTATTCAGTTCATTACCGGATTGCCCGAAAAGCTACTCCGTAGTCTGAAGAGAAATCCAAATCAAATGCTTTTTGGAATAGACGTCGAGTGCCTGAAGCAGAGAGAAATGGACGACAGTCACCATAATTTTTATTTATTTTTTTCGAATAAATAACAATAAATAAAATAGGCTATCTGTCCGCTTCAGATCTCCTAGTGACTACCAGTTATAGGAAGTTGTCGCTTGTTGAGTCACCAGTGAAAAAGCGAAGATCTCGTGCCATGTATGGACCTCCCTCCATATCCTGAATGGGGTGCATGTTTAAGGTAGTTCTGACAGTTTGTTGAAGCACGTGGACTCACCTTCAAGTCAATGAGGAACTTCTTGGAGACCTCCATCGTTTGGTCGATATCAACTCTCACTATTTGACCGCCCTTCCTGAAATGGATATCGGTCTTTGTCTAAAGCTCTCTCAATAGTTCAATCTAAACTCAAACTCACACTATAAGTTCTGGATAGAATTGAGCATCCCACTGTTTGTAGAACGAGTTGCTGACGTACAACCGCCTCCCGTCAAGGCTCAGTTGAAGACACGCTGGTCCACCGCGAAAAACCACTCCGCGTATGATGGTTTTTGATGGTTGTAATTCTTCACCAATAAATGCGAACTTGTGCGTCTTGTCCTTTGAAAATATGCCATCAACGGTTTATATCAGTCAGGAGACCCACACTGTGGTGGCCCGAAAGTTTCGTAGCGCGTGCAATGGAAGCAATCAAGTGAACCGGGTGTCCCCCAAGAGGCCCATCGCGCGGGGAAGGAAGAGACGGATATGCGGCAAAGGACGAGTCGCAGCGCGTGCTGTGCGATATGAGAAGTAGTATGGTACACTCTATTTAACCTGACGCCTAACCGCCACCGTATGCGCTGCGACTCGTCCTTTGCCGCGTCACGTCTTTTCCTGCCCGCGCGATGGGCCTCTTGGGGGACGCCCAAGTGAACCATTTACACCTCCCACTCTCCGTGGTCGGTGGTGTCGATGGTGACGTTTAAATTCGTTTGCGTTAACAGCTTCTATTTTCCAATCCCACCCCGAAACTTCTTCAGAATAGCGTTGAGCGTGGAATGAGGGAGGAGGGGGGGGGGCGGAAAGCGAAATCGTAGCATTTTATAAAGCTAAGGCGAAATACTAGGGATGGCCGCACACCGAGGAATCGGTGCGCGGTTGAATTGGATGTGCTAATAGACCAAAATCCACCAAAGTGTAATTTCGCGATTATTTTGGATATGGAGCGAACTTGCGATGAGGTTTTTGTGCAACCTGGGTTATGGATGTTTTCCTTCAGTTTTTTTTTCTAAGAACCAAGTATAAAACTTATCCGAATTACAACTCTGTGAAAATGTCCCATAAACTAGTTCCTGTCCAAGTAAACAACTGTCCATTTTACCACTGTAAATATTCTTCAACCGACCCCTTGAAATATTGCCGGCGATTTGACTAGTGCATCCGTGGCACCTCCTAGAAGACCACCGAGAATCACCTAAACAACCAAAACTTTACAAGCAACTTCTAGTTGAGGATTTGAAAGCAATATTCTGACCACATTCTGTACACTTGTTCGGAACGGATCGGAAATGTCCAGCTGCCATATGCATCCGTGTAACCATCCAGCCACATAGGCAAATCTATCGTCCATCGATATCACTAGATCAGTGAGCAGCGCCGGCATCTCGGACGCGAGCCAATCCTCTACCTATATACGACGTCGATTATGAGTACGGACATATATGTGAGAATCAATGGCCAATCCCAAACGCATGTGATCCGCAATCCACACCTTGGTCCACAAGCCCCGCCTTCCGCTCGGTGCCACGTGACGCTGCGAGACGAAACGCGGGCGCAGTTACGGTAACGGTTCAATGCCATTGGCACGGTGCATTTGGAGCTAGGTTCGTGGAACTCATCCTTCAAGCTCCTTCTTTATCCCAAAATGGAATGCGGCTGAAATAGAACAGGACCCTACACAACAAGTAATCGAGGGTTTACTCCTGCTTTTTCCCGGAGCTTGCCTTTAATAAGAAGTTCTGAGATTGAAGCTTGACTTGATCGCATACCTCAACATTTTAACTGCAAGCGAGCATGCTAGCCTTCAAACGAATGAAGTTTACCATAAAATGTGAGCGCTGGGGCCGGGTGCAGCAAGCCCCAACAAGGGGATGGGTCCCCAAAACTCTGCATCTCTGGACTCTTCCCTTATTGTCCACGATCGACTTTCTTTTAATCTTGGCATTGTATGATCAGTCTTATACTTTTATTGAAGCCTCTCCAAGATTGTTGTACTTAACAAGGCTGACGATTCGGCTTTCTTCGCCTTCTTCAGAGCCTTGTTCTTCAGAGCGAAGTGAGAGAGACCACCACCAGAAATTGTAAGTGAGTACACCCTTCCCTTATTCTTAAGCACGAGAGTTGCGTCATCGACAGAGCAGAGACGCAGAGTTTTGGGGATCCATCCCCTTGTTAGGGCTTGCTGCACCCGGCCCCTGAAGGGACTGGCTCCCAACGGCTCTTACCCATTACGGTCACCCAGCACGTGACGATAAAAGACAAAAAAATTCGAGATAAATTGTGGCAAATTGGCGTATTCGAGGGATAGTCGTCATTGGTGCGTAGGCGTTGAACTACAGTCTCCCATGCTTTGAGGGATGAGACGAGATGATTGACCTGAAGCCTATCCACCGGAAATGATCTACACCGAACACGCCCCAACCTGGGTCAAGCGTGCGTTAAAGAATCCCCGACATGGGGGGGGGAGGGAGGTTGTATTAGGTCCAGTGGGTAGGAAATGGTCGTAAGAGCCTAGACCAGAATGATCACAGCAGCGGTGGCTCGTTCTGGAGTGGATGGAAACCGCTACTTGCGTCGGATGTCGAGCGTGGCGCATCTCTGAGCGAGTTCGACCAATATCATGTTCTTCAGTTCCCGTTCCCTGTAGAGGAGAGTTCGAAGGGTTCCCGGAAACTGTTGAAATGACAGGAAGGGATCCCCTGCTCTCAAGCAAATGCAATTTGTAGCATGACCTTGATAACCTTGTAACCATATTCATAAATTGAGACCTTGCGGTATACTTCTGCACTTTTGAGAAGCCAGAAGCTTGTGAAGTTCAAAACTCTTTCCAGGTGTGTACAAAACCGTCCATGAAAAAAAAAAGCTATGGTCGCTGAAAGAGTGTTGACGCAATGAAGGTGAACCTCCAAGACCAAGTACCGCCGAAAGATTTTCCTGCATTGTGTTGTCTCTGTTTCAGCGACATTGCTAAGGGCGCAACGCCACCTTCGGGGAGTCACCTTCTGAGCATCCTTATCAGCCGTTATCAGTACTTATCACTTCCGACCGCCTACCATCATGCCCACGACCGACCTCCTATACCGTAATGAATCAATATCCCACTATTGCTGCCACATGTTTTATGCAGAGTGAAATTCAGTCAAGGATTTCTCGGACTCGCCAAGAGTTTTTCCCTGCTCGATCACACTCTCCCGTGCAGACACTCATTCTCGCCACGCGAAAGCCGTCGTGCTCTCACGCGTACATTCTCTCTCGACACTATTCTAACACAGTACAAGGCCATGGTCTGGGATTTCTTCGACCGTTACTCATTGCGAATAGGGATCGAGATGCTAGGATAGAGGTATATACAGCATAATTATAAGACCGCACTGACCTGTATGGCATCAACTTGAAAGACCTTATCCGCACTCCATTTCTCAGTAAGCGAGTTCATATGAAGGTGAAAAACGGATGAGCCAATAGCCGAGCAGGCAAACGCATGATTGCACTCTGGATTGTGCAAAAAACTGAAACTACTAATAATTTATCAATTACACAGCGAGATGCTGTACTTCATGGCAACATTAAACACTATTTTTGGACATTCATTGACCTAAATAAGTCGCGTTTATTGTCTCTGCCAGCTATGAAAGGTTAAGCGCGGAGCAATGGTCAGTTTCCACAGATGCTCCCTCCACGAACTCTACTTATTATACATTTGTAGCGACGTTAAAATTTGACTAGTCTTTGACAGTGATCTTCTTGGCCACCCAATGTGCACTTCATGGTTTTTCTACCCCCTGGTCCCCCCCCCCCTCAAGCAGGTGTGATATCGCTCAACAGATCTCGGGAAATAATGAGACAGAAGAGAAAAAGAGGAAAAAGACTTGGTTGGTTTGGAGCGAAATTCAGTCCGAGTCCATTAGTTCCTCGGAACATGGGCACGGTAACATCGCCACTAGTCAACATACAGTAGCGCTCAAAAGTCTTCGGCCAAATGATTTTCCGACCGTAACTTCCTTTCTGCTGAATTGGTTCAAATTTTGATATGTTTTGCGGACAATCCTTCCTCACAAAATTAGCATATTAAAGCCGGATTGGAGGAAGAACGAAAAACGAAAAATTTTTTTTTAGTGGAAATCCCCGAGTATGACCAGAGGCCAAGAAAATTTCAAATTATTGTAAAAATCTTATTACTGAACAAAACAATCGACCGCATGATTAGGAACGTTAAACTGATCCAATACTTTGTCGGTAATCTTCAAAAGCCACTGAAACCTCAACACGGCCTGAGTATGAAATTGGTACATGAATTCACTGCCTACAGAGACTACTTCCCCCATTTTTCTTCATATATGACAAGTTTTTTGCCCCTAAGTGTGGTTCTTTTTCCTGCCAAAGATTTCCCTAACCCTTCCGATAGTGCTTCGATAGTGCTCAGAGCATGCGTACGATTTTCTTCTTCCGCTAAAAGCACGCCATGCAGTTCGGATCCATCTTTTTGGTATTTAGAGGGCCGTTTAGGAAAAATGAACCACAGTTCTGTGCTCCATGCACATGGACCCATACCAAGCAAACAACCGCTTTGAGAAATCGCGGCGCGCCCTGAACGACCTTCCTGGTTAGTGGAGGTTGGATGCATCACTCCTACTCACGCTTACACAGCAGTGACTGCAAAGAGTATAACTGACCGCACAGTGGTAGTAAGACATCCGTCAAATGCGCCAAGCTCGATGGTCTCCTTGAGCACACCAGGTGAAATCTGCCACACGTGCAGTTGGCTGCCAAACGTTCCCGACACTGTAAGAGAGTAAGCTTGACAACATTCCTCGTCTGAAATCAAGCGAGCTCAAATAATCCACATTTTATTATATTACTAGCATTATAGTAATTCATGCACCGGTGATTTTCGACAAGGGACCTGGTGCAATATCCTGCGCAGCTTGCCTTTCCTGTCATCGCAGTAGCGTCGCGTGTTGGCTGTTCCAAACTACCACTAAACTCCAAGCGCAAACTACGATCCGCTCAAAACAATTATTGGATTGGGGGGGGGGCATAATATAAGTGTTCTTTGTGGGTCACAGAAAGTATCTCAATTTATAGTACCCATTTTAAATGACGAACAAATGCCAAACTATCTAATGATGCGCTATGCATATGCAACACGCGTTATGCAGGGACAACCGTGTTTTGCGCCCTTTTTGACGAGGGAATGGTATTTCAGTTTTTTGGAGCAGGGCCATATTTGAGGCAAGTGAGGGACAAAAGCTTGGAAGGAGGAGGGGTGGGATCGTGTTTTTGGAACTTGAATGGGCCGTGGTGGTGCTAGAGGTGGTCGCCTTGAACGGCTTTTTTTTTCGGGGTTTCGGAAAACTTGGAGGATTTGCCACTTTGACAAATAACCTCCCCTCCGCCTTCTTTCCCCTGTTCTACGGACAGCCGGAAAGTGGGTGGAGGGTTGGGGGAGGTGTCAAATTTTTGGAACGTACAACACATGGTTTACACTGGTTACGCATCACCATCCACTTAAGTTACCCATGAGTAACTACGCAATAATTTCTCTCTCCTACAAACCTATTACATGAGCCAGTTTTATGTGTATGAATAACTTTAAACTGACCCATGTAAAAGGAAAACAACGAGTAACCCTTCATCCAACCTGCAGGGTTTCGAAACCCACCATTCTCGATGTCGCTACGAGTGAAGCCGCCGCGGAATAATCGTGGATGTCCCCATTCACAGGCAATTAACAGATTTCTTCTCGTCTGAAACGAAAAGTCACCACCGAATCCGTAGAATCCACCACGATTGTGACGTTCTCGAATCTCGAACGAATGTCGATCAATCAACAAAAAATCGCCTAAATTTATGTGAATCTATGAAACATGAGCTTTGAAGAAATAATGAAATCATTGCCCACTTTTGAATCTACGTTGTGCGGCATGCATGTGATGACCAAGAAATTATGGCAAAGAAAGCACAATTCAAACTGGAACGCGACACGGATACTTATAGTGCACCATAAAAATGGAATAGCCGTGAGATCGTCAGATACTGTTCTCTCTGACAGGAGAGGGGCATTCCACGATAAAATCAATCGTCGAAGAAGGGGAAATTCACGTAGTGGGGGAACCTACTTGAGTGAGAGGACAGCGGACCCCTCAAGGGTGACCCGCAATTCGCAGCAGAAAATATTCCCCAGCGAACTACCATGACGATGACCATCCCCGCGCCGACGCGTCGCGGTACGCCCACACACCGACTACGCACGTGCAGGAGGTGAGACATACCCCGACGGTGCAGCATGGCCCTCCTCGCGGCACTATCGGCGCGGTGCGCCCTACTCTCGCTGTCTGAGCCTGCCTCTGTCTGTTTAACAGAGAAAGCGTGAGCATTGAAGAGGACAGCACCGATGAGAGTCGCATCAATGCGGAAATGAACGGGCAAGGAATGGATACCATTTCTTGGGTTTTCAGCCTTCACGATTTTTCTCATTCCCTGCGCTACTCTAATAGCTTCCTCTACCTTGATTTATATGTAGTGAGTTGCTTTCTTACCATGAACTCCACTATTAAGCGATCGTAAAGAAATGAGGTAACTTCTGCTTAAGCATCACGGTAGCAAAGACCGTCCCTTCCCCATCTCACAAGGCTAAATGAATGAGTTAAAGGAGGACTCCACAATAAGAACGAAGGTAGAAGAAGGGGAAAATTACCTAGTGGGGAGAGAGGCGGATCTCATGAGGGTGCGGACTGATATGCAATCGGCAGCAAAAGATTCGACCTCGGCGATATAGCATGACTCACTCTTGACGCATTTGGCGATCCACGCCCAGCGGATATCAAATCATTCGCCGCAGGTCTATACGCAGCGAGTGATTAGATAGCAGAGACAGCGTTATATTGAAGAGGACACAACGATTGGAGTAAATTCATGCCGAGATCAAGGAAAATCTAAGGGGTCCCATTTCTCGGGTTCTGGGCCGTTTCTCGTGATTTTTCCTTCTTTCTCGTGCCACTCACCACCCCCAACTTAAGGTGGAACGGGTACTTTCATCGTGAATTCTGCCTTCAGCCTTTTTATCAGGTGCATTTGAGAAGGCAAATCACTTAATAAAAAAAAACCGCAATTTAGCAATGAACCTTTTCCATGACCACAATTATCTCCCATTGTGGCTATGTGAACTGGAGCACCTTTGAGTGGCAGGACATGAACAGCATACGGACAGGACATATCATAATGCCTCAGAAGCTCCGAATCAATCGTCTGAAATGCGAACGAATCAATAAATCCTTCAATCAACCAATATGATAAGTACCTTTACTATTTTCATTTCCGTCTTATCGATTTCCACAATATAAATACGATCGCTATTCATACATGGCACAACCATGTGAGTTCGAAGCACCTGAAACGGTTTTTCATCAGTTTTTTTTCTGAATAATGTTCCGGAAACTTTTATTCATAAGATTCTATATTTCCTAGAATTTAGTTGATTTATTCAAATGAAATTCACTGACATCAGGTATAGCCTGTATATTTGCAGCCGATCTGGTCCAATTCATTCGTCCAGGCTCGTCGCCAACATCAGGGAAGCTTAGCGTAGAGATCACCTGTACAAAAAAATGATTTCAAGAAATCATAATACTAAATCGGATGGGTGGGAATGATGAAGTGGCAAGTGGTGCTTCTTACACGCATGCGGTCTGGAGATCAAATCCTGTGTCGTACACCGTTTAGGTGAACCGACCCGCAATTCGCATTAAAGAATATGCCCCGGCTACCTAGAATAGCCTTCTCCGCGGCACATTTGGCGTGCTATTGACTCGGTACGCCCCTCTCGCGTCTTCTTGTATCTGCGTCTCCAGCCCTTCAGGAGAGAAAGCGTTAGCGTTGAAGAGGGCAGCACCGATGAGAGTCGCACAACTCGGAATAAGGGCCATTTTCACGGTTTTTTTCTCTTTCGTGTATCATCTCTGACTCAACCTCCAGTGGAGTGCCCTTCATCGTAAAATCCGCCTTCATAGCCCTAAGGCGGAGGCGAAGAAGCCGGAATGCAAGCCTGACAAAGCTTTACAATTTCGAAAAGTTTGTAGATACACAATATAACCAGACTGTTCTCATCGAGTAACAGTTGGGAAAGGTCGAACATGAGGTTTTCCGTAAAATCACCCTGTTTCCAACTAATCTCTAGGTGAGGAGAGAGGTTGACATAGATTTTAAGAAATCGTACTTTGCAAAATGTTTCGCTGCCTTCTTCGAGATCAACAATGGCAAGGCGATCCGCATGAAAACCAACAGAATGAGGACAGCTGAGCACGGCTAATTTTTCTTGCACCTGTTTCGCCTGAAAACATCACCATTAGCTGGCAGTTATACAACACTCAGAAGGCTAAATCACCTACACTTTCATAGCTATAAGTGGAGTGTTCTGGTGCAACTTTTTTCACTTCTCGTTTCTCCGACTTTTCGTATGTCGGGAGAATATTCATCGTCATCTGCCGAAACTCCTCCTCATGACTCTAAAAGTCTTACTGCACTGAGCAGATGAAGCATTCCTTGAATGCTTCGCTGTTTGAACTTTTTGTTATGTAAGAAAAAGTTAGGCGCTATAACAAGATAGGGGGCACTGTATGGTAATGCATTAAACCGCGAAAAACATCACAGGGATTTCTCTAAAATCGAGAATAACCATAAGCGTTAGGCAGGGGAAGAGCAGTGGGGTCGTGACATTTCCTAGGCCTTGTCCTAGGTAATGCCCCCGTATCTTGCGATAGCACCAAAAGTTATTTAGTTTATGCAACCCATGATTTTTTGGGCGCCGTAAAAACAGACTCGCTTGAACCCCACCACTACTGCTGTTACTTCATTAGTCTGCTCAGGTCGCCCGCGTCCCAATCACATGAAAAACGAATATCGATTACATGCGCGTAAAATCGATGCTTAATTCAAAACGCGCTCGCTAATGGATAGCTAAAGGCAAAATTCAGGATTGGATTGATGGGGTATTCCATTCAAATGTGAAAGCAGGGGTGGGAGGTGGACCGCCAGTAGAGGCAAAAGAAAAAAATTGTTCAAGAGCGAGAAATGGGAGCCTTTTGCTTTACGCTGCAGAGAAGTTCAAAAGGTCGACAGGGAGATGAGCGATAATGTGAGCGCGGAGAGCGGTAGAAAAATCCGAGTGGAGAGAGCATAGCAGATCAACATTACGACGCAGGCAAGATATCGAGCGGTGGGCGGAGGGTGTCTCAACAGGTGGAGCGTGTCAAAGTCCTTGGCCCCTAGCACCTTAGTGACGCACTTTGATGCAGGAGCGTGGCGAGACGCCTGCAGTTGCATCCCATGCACTTCTGGCCACTCTAAGGGCTCACTAGGTTGGTCTGAGCCCGAACTTTGCCTTTATGGCAAAGTCGAAGGCCCGTTATACTAAGTTTAAAGAGAGGAAGGAGGAGGATCGTATGTTGGTTTTTGTGTACTGGTGATAGTGACAACAAGATCGTGATTGAGGTCGTGGGTAGGGGGTCGTGGTGATGAGGGTTCGGGGGGGGGGGGTCGAAATGATGCAGCGAAGAGCGGAGACCTTTCTGACAACATTTTTGACACTTTTGGTGAAATTTCGTGAAAAATCGTGAAATAGGCAAAATCAGAGTATTTGCCGTTCCTTTGGGCATATTCTCCGACCGATGCCCTCCCGACCTTCCCCGCTCAGCGGCTGTTCTGGAGTAAATCTCAGGGCGGATTGGCGAGAATGGTGTTGGGAAGTGGATCTACTGCGAGACCATTCAAAGCTGACGCTGATCGTGAGGGTCATTTCGAGGAATCCCTAGGGGGTGCGACGGAGGTCGTGAGAATTTTTAAGTTGGCAGAATGTACGGTTGCCTGCCTTGAAGTGTTACAGGGAAATACTACTGAAAATTAGCAATTCGGATAGCAAATTGAGTAAATGGTTCCAAAGAACGGAATAGCAAAATTTAAGTAGGTAAAATAGAAAATTAGACCTTTCAATGAACAATCGGCCCAGCAAAAAATTCTTACCATGCAGACTCCCATAGAGACGGAGTATGGATCTGGATCTAACAATAAGGCGCTTATCCTCAGCCGACGCACGAGCTTATGAGTACAGCAAAGCCGTTATCCCATCCTCCCCCATTACCTAATGACTTCACAACTCAGCAGGTATCCCGATTTCTCAACATGGTAGATCACTAGAGTATAAAAAGGGTAAAGCTACCGGTTGACACATCCCGTATTGAGATGCACCAAGCATTCTACTTCCACTCAGGACCGTAGTGACAGTCTAAATGAGCTTCGGACTATGTCATGGTTTTCGGGGCCAAAATGAATGAGTCAGTGTTTTTCACCCTTCCAGACAAGTCCGGTACCAACTAACCGACCCCGCAGGGATGGAGAGCTTGGTTGGCCTGGACGACGCACGGTCCAGAATCCGACTAGCATGCCATTCCACCCACTTCCGCCCTGGTACATCAATAGTTCAGTGTAAAAAGGAAGTAAGTGATATGAACTCAATTAGGGTGTGCCACGTATTTTACTTCCACAAAGAATCGTATACTACTCGACAAGTCACGGGCATGGTAAAAAAAAATGATCTCACAGAGATAACAGAGTTAAAGGCATGCCCCAGGTAGAAATCCTGTAAGCGACTCCCTTTGGTCTGTAGTATAGATCCCGGGGGTACAATCACTGATGTGGCATTCTCATGGAGGGAGATCACCTTGCGGAAGCGCCAGGGCCTAGCAAAGTAAGCTGCTGAAGCTGCAGATCTTTTTTTTCTTTTATCAGGCTGTTGTCTTGCACCCTCTCATCTGTTGCGCTCTCTCCCTCATACTCTCCTCTCCGCGCTTAGTCTCTCATTGCATTAGCACAGCCGATTACGGAGTGAGCGAGCCCTCGACCTAAGCATTCTGGATGGGTTCTTTTCCTTTTTTCTTTACCGCCAACCATTTAACATCAATACATTATTACACACCAATTCTTGTGCAAGAAGCACACCAATTTAATCCTAGGGCATGCATTTAAAAAGAATGGGCAAATCTCAAACTTATGAAGGCAGCTATTCCATTTGCAACTATTCTTGCTGCGAATTTCTCGACACTAGAAGGAATTCCGGCGCTCATCCAGTAAGGGGGCATCAAGTGGCTGCCCTCACCCCCCCCCACCCCCTAGACTGGCTACACTCCCCCTGGCACACGGGTTTCACTAAGCGAGGGACCCGTAAGCCAGGGGCAGTGAAGGCAGCCCAGGGGGTGGGGGAGTGAGAGCAGCCACTTGACCTTGCATCACAATGCTCCTCCGCTTACCGGATGAGCGCCGGAATTCTTTTCAAAACAA
>KZ345174.1:191925-205096 GCA_002352805.1 Teladorsagia circumcincta
CGAAAAACCGCGAAACCTGCGACGGATCGCAGACTCTGACATCAGCCTAAATCTGCTTCTGCGATCGGCTGATTACAAGCTATAATTGTAGTTCACGAAAAAGTGGGGTCGGGAATCCCTCTACTTTACCTTCTGCACTGAATTTCGGCGATAATGTAGTTTAGGAGGCCGCGGCGCAGAACACTCAAGGCTACCGAAACCTCAAAAAGTTTTCCCATCTCAAAACAAGCTTAGTCCCCTTCTTGCACAAGCAAAATGGTTCAAGTACCATGCAGCTCCGTTCTCCTACGAGAAATTTGATTACTTGTGCTGGGAAGACCTACTGCGACCCTCCTGCTGAAGGGGACCGGCGTCTCATTTATCTGATAGCGTTTCAAACGGGGCACCAGTGCAGCAGGGGTTGGGGACATTGTGCTAAGGCAGAGTCCGATCCTTTTGAACACAAAAAAAACCTTCTATTGTAAAGACTGAGGACAGTATCGAAAGTGCGGGATAATTGGCGGGGTAGCTGATGGTAGAATGAAGCAGTATAGACAAGTATAGCCGTAATCCACTGAAAGGCGTCATAGATAGAACCAGCATAATTGGCATCTATTTGAATAAAGTTAGTCGTAGTAACGGTATTGGTTCAAAGTACGCAAACAAACGTCGTGAGTGGGGGTGTTTTTACGTAACATCTTGGCTTGATGGTAGCGCTCGGTTCTTTGAAGAATCTCTTCACTTATTTAGTAATCAGTGTTCTCCGCTAGATTTTAGAGTGACGAATGGTTCAGAGATTGCGTCTGTAATCCCCTGTGGAGAATGGTGGCAGCCAACTGTTTCATCTGAAGCACTTTGTTAGGGCGCTTGCATAGTCGGTCGGACGACAGCAACGATCGTCACTGTCGCAAAGCATTGGATGCGTATCGATCGTCGGACTCGCCTGAGTATTCGACGATCAGATGCAGTTAGACGGTCAGACAGTTGCGATCGTTGCTGTCGGACGAGCGACTATACACGCGCCCTCAGCTCACGCTGCTTCAATGCCTTCCTAGTTTCTTTTTGTTTTTGGATGACTCATAGCTAGGCATCTGTGCACAGAGTGAATGTAATCGCCACTTTCTGTGTTGCTGCTGGTTTGTGCTGGAACTTAACCTCTTGTTGAACACGTGAAGAGTAATTCCTATCGTGTGATTACCACTCAGATTCTCTACTAATTTACTCGAAAAACATATGTTTTTGTATTAGGAAGTTCCATCACATGATAAGGACATTATGAATCATTCTTGAGTCGAGAGAAAAGGCGGGGAATCAGTTGTTGCATGACTCATCGTTCATGATTTCGTGCTGACAATCAGTCAAGGTATTTTTCTGTGGCCATTTGATGAAATCGTTCTTTTCCATACCACTTCTTCGTGATTAGCTCATTTTATGTAATGTGTACAACTCTAGTGCTTTTACATTCTCCTGCTCACGTTTTTGTTGTTTTTTTTTTCGCTCCTCGATTTATACAGTAACACTCTCAAGGACTGGGTTCAGCGTTGTGCTCGTATGCATTCATTGAACACTTTCTTATTATTGATTGTGAACGATTTCTTTCTGCTGACAATTATTACAACACTTTATTATTGATCAATGCCTCATGATATTCCTACGATGACAGACTGCCGCCTATTTTCTATTCGATGCGCATTCATTTCTTTTCGAAATTCTCCTTTACGAACACCAGACAGCAAAGTTTTTTGGTAGAAGCCCTGCGATTTTGACGGCGGAATTGCATGGAAACTAGTACTATAGTGATGAATGTATAACCTTTTAGAGTTTTTTCCAACAAAGGGGATGGAAGGATGCGATGGTCAGCTCATGCTCCTTACAATGATTCCAAATTTTGCAGGGAGGAAGCTCCGGGATGGGTGTGAAATCATAAGCGATATTGTTCATGCATCCCGGGAATCTTGTCGGGAACTGGAGCTACCTAGGCGGTTTCAAATCTCGTATTTCATGCCTTCCCCTCCTCAATGTAATGGACTTTATTTTGATGCAGTTGAAACTAAGTGCTCGCTCACTTCTCTTGAACGGTTTTGGTTTCTGAAATGCTTGATGTAGGGATCATTCACTGATCGCGAAGCGCACGAACGTGTCCCCTTCTTGAAGTTGAAGACTTGGGCTATACGTGATTTTACCATATTCCAAGCATGGCTATTGGCCCATTCTGGCGCTCATTGTTTCACTGGTCCCTGATGCTTCGTGTTTTTTGATTCTTTTACGAATGTGGCTGCAGTTATGATTCCGTTGTTTGCTATCGGAGCCTCCCTGATCACGCGGCAGAGAAATAAATTCACGGGTTCTGCTGCATCGTCAAATCGTGCCATCCTGATCTGCATTCGCGTCATATGTTTTCCATAATCATCACTCATCGTTGGATTCATGCAAAGTTTACTGAGTTTGCTAGGAAGTGTTAGCATCTTTCAGTTGAGCTGGTATAAGGGAAATAGTGACATCTCTTCTCTGACTCATGTGGCGCTTATTGTTTTCCTTTGTCGTGCTAACACAATCGGTTCGAATTTCAGAATGTCTATGTCCGCCGGTGATACTAAAAAACGCGATGAAACGCTGAGAGCACATAATTATCAGGACGATAGTTTGTGCACGGATGAGTTCGAGATCATCTCTTGCGACACATTAGGTACGATATCAGCAAGTTTGGTAAAATTTATTGTTGGAAATCCGAAATTTCCCTTCCTCGTTTTTCTTTTGCGTATATTTCAGTAGTGTAGATTTGGATTTTTTTCTTCCTGATATGTAGGGAGTACTAGCGATATCGATGGTGCGAACCACTTAAGTATGGAAGTATTAATCTTCGGGCCATGGAAAATTGTTAAATTTGAAACGAGTGAAGCTTATGACTTGGAAGAAGATTTTTAGTGTAACCAAAGCAGAGCGACGTTTTGGGACTTTGTGAATATTCGTTCAACAAGTTCAAGTTCTTTCTTTTCAAAAGTTTCACATTCTCACGTGAATGCTCTTTAGGTAATGGTGCCGCTGAGAACAATGATGATACCATTTCCCAGTGGACTACTAAGCACACTATCAACGTCGAGTCAACTATTCCAATGAATAACCTTGCTCATATTTTGTGCTCAGCACACTCGGAGGTTCCATCGCTTACATCAGGGTCAGTATTCGAAATAGTCAGTGAAAGTCATGTTGAATAAATACGGCTAAATTCTTTGAAAAGAATTCCAAAAGTCAAAATAATTTCAAATGTTCACAAACTTTTTTCTACTGGGAGAAATTTGTTTCATTCTAAGAAATTTTAAAAGTCCAAGATTCCAAAACTTCAAAATTTTGGAATTTTTTTTCGAGTTCTTGGGATTTTTGTAGACTTTCGAAATTTTTATGGGATGAAGTTCTAGTGCCTCTTTGTGTCGTTCAACATTCACGTCCTATGAGGCCACGGTACAGCACAATACTAAGAGAACTAGTTCTTGTCCATATTATGGATATGACTGAGGAACCTTAGTTGTTGCAGATCTTCGTTCAAGTCTGTGGCCGAGAATTTCGGAGGTGACGAAAATGATAAAAATAAAGCGCACAATAACCGAGACGAAACTGCTATTCTTGTGGGTACAGTTAACTCTGCGCATTCATCTATTGCAGACTCTACACTACTGAATACTCGTGAGTTTGAACTATTAAAGGCATTACCAAATTTGGATTGATTTTTCTGTTCAGCATCACTCATGGAGTCGGATAGCACTCTGGACCATGTGATCCGCTCGCAAAGCGAAACCCGTGAAATGCTCGAAAAAGCAATCATGTCCCTCGATTCAATGAACAAGGAAAGATCTGAGGTATCTTTTTTTATTTGTCGATTTTTCATTTTTAGATTTTCAAATGGCTCTACTCGCAAAATAGTGAAACCAAAAATCAAGGCCTCATGGGAAACGTATGCTTCGAAATCCCTCGTGCGTTGCTTCCCGGACTACTAGGAAATGGAACTGGGGCTTTATGCAGCTGTACCCAAATCTGAGTCTCCATTTGGTCTGTATCGCATTACCCATAGTCGAGGGTTGGGGATGATCCAACGGTGTAGAGGTTTGTGGACCCATCTCCGTCCGAGTATTGCTGAATGCGGCCGTAGATGCGTCATGAGAGTGTTCGTACAGTTCGAAAAACGTTACGATTTTCATATGAAGAACAAGTGCGCCTTTTCTCCTCATTGATCTGACCGTTCGCAATTTAGGCTGTTTTCAACAGCGATGGATTTGAAGGCATAGAAGTCGCGACAGAGCAACAGTGCTATTGGTGTCTCTATGTCTTCCAAAGTTTATTGAAAGTTTCATCGCTAGCTTATAAATAACGGCATTTGGAGAAGATATAGAAGTAGTACTCATGAACTTGGGTACTTACTGAATTATAGTGGTTCTCGAGCCATCATATCCATTTTAATCTCAATCGACGTCTTATGCCCGTTGACTTTTAGAAAATATTTTGAAAGTTGAGCAGTCGTCTCCCTTACTGTGCTAATGCTGATGGAATAATTATTGTAATTCACTAAAATAGAATTTCAACACTCCATTATCCAAAGTACACGGACCATTTCATGTCATACATCCCTTTGGAGGAAATATTTTCCAATTTTTGTGTAAGCTGGGTCACGGTAAAGCTCCAGAAGAAACCTCATACTGAATGTTGCTGTTGAACGTTATATATTTACCGCTTTTTCTCTTTCCAGTTCGCATCGAAATTTGAAACGATAAACAACCTTGAGCAAGAGATTTCTTCTTTGAAAACTCGAGTGGCCGAACTTGAAGAGGAAAATAAGACACTCAAGAAACAAAATCTGGTATGTTCAACATTTCGCACGAGACATATTGCTATTTGCAAGTCGTATTTTGAGCGTGTTGGTTTAGAAGACCGATCAAATTCTTGTATGTGAGGAGAAAGCGAAAGAAAGCGAAGCGGAAGATGATAAATTGGCTTCGCTAAAGAAGCAGCTGAGTGTGCTAGAGCAACAACTTTACGATAGAGGTCTAGAGGTTTGTGGATTTCTGCAGCTACGTTCAAGTTCGCCTGCTGACGCCCCATTAAATGGGCAAGAAATCTTCAAATAACCTCCACTTATCTGTTTTTAGTGTTGTATATAGTTGTAGTGTTTTTTCCTGGGGATTCACTGCTAAATTGTAGGGTTTAGTGGCGGATTTGTGTGCTGCGACGTGGGAGTATCCCTTCCGCAAGGCCCAGAGCGCAACCTCTTCTACGTTGGGCCACAAAAGCTCCGGGTCACTAAGGGTCTTCCTAACTGGCCACTGTCGCCAAATCACCAAGCCACTAAGGCCATAACACGAAGACGTGCAAGCTTCTTCTAACGAGCCACTGAACCTCTCCTCTCTTTCCACTGGTTGTGAGACAATTTGTGTAAAGCCTAAGCCTTCCTACCACAACGCCACCCAAGAAACTACTAAGGCGCGCTGAAGCTTAAACGCTGAAACGCAAGAACGCCGAAACACCAATAATGGCATATGGGGCTGGGTGCAGCAAGCCCTAACTAGGGGTTGGGTCCCCAAAACTCTGCATCTCTGACTCTTCCCCTATTCTTAACCACGAGAGTTGCGTCATTGACAGAGCACAGAGGCAGAGTTTCAGGGACCCATCCCCTAGTTGGGGCTTGCTGCACCCGGCCCCTGGAGCCCTTCTATTGGATTCTTCCCGCGCAAACCTTTCCTGTGGCAAGGTGGTCTCTCATGATCCTATCGCGACCAACTTTTACCGCCTCCTTGTCGATATACAGTGAACAGACCGGCTGATCTACCGGATGTTTTGAGGATGGCATCACAAAATATTATTCCGGAGTTTTCCTGAGTCTCAATTTCACTGATCACAAACGTCGGCATTCTCTCGCTGTTCGGTCTTCTCATCAATAAAAGGAAAATAATTACCAGAAAGAAGTCATGGGCGTATATAAAAATTTGTGCTAGCTCAGAGACTATAGAGCTTTCGTTGATGTGTGGCGTAATACCCGGTGGTGTGCATATACAGCAAATTCTAGGTTGACCTTCGGACAAAAGCATTGACCGAAGCTACCAATGAACTCGAAGCAGCGTATCGCAAAATCGCCGACTTAACGGATAGTCATAAGGCAGCTGCAACGAATTGCCAGGAACTGAGGTACATTGTTCGATACATTTACTTGAAAAACATGAGTAGGTCAATAAACTGTTTTCTGAGCGTACTTATGAAGCTTGGTGGTTCTCTCATAGGCATGGGGTCGTGGGATCGACTTTTGAACGAGTTTGCTTTTTTGCTTTTCTTGAGATCATCTTTGAATGTCTTTTTTCGTCCTCTTTAACGTGAGCTCGGACATCTACAGCGTTTGTTGGCCTCATAACTAAGTTCATATAATCGTTCAGCAGGTAATGAGAACATTTAAGTGTAGCGTCTCAAGGCGCAATAGAAATTTTCATCATTTCAGTTGAGCGCGTTGACCTAAAAACTTCTCTTGGTAGCAGTAGAAATCAGTCACCCTAAAGAGAAATTGCATCAGTCCATGACAGACTGAATTGTTTTATTCACTTGACTCAAATTCTTTCGGTTCAATATCTCCTGAAGGATTCGGAAACAAGATACTAAAATTGCAGTGACAAGCTCGACGAAACCTTCGCCTTGCTTTTAGCCGAAAGAGAACGAGTATCTATTGCCGAAGAAGAAATTCGCTCCCTTCGTTCTGCAGGTATGTTTTTTAATAAGGCTCTTCGTGCTTCTGGTATACTTGCCCACTGTTCAGTGCAGTTTGCTTTTAGCTACAGAGAAGTACGCGGTGTACTTCCTTTGAAGTCGTTACTTTTGATATTGATGACGGTTCTTACTGAATTCAGGAAATGAAGGCTTCAGTTTCCCGATGACAAATGAACAAATGGTTGCCAGGGAAATGCGGGAGAAAGCAGCCTATGCACAGAAATTGGAGCAGGAGGTAATTGTCCTAATCAAGTTCTATTTCCCCTCATCGTTGGCTGCCCTCGAAAAAGTAAATTGGAAATCTGCATTACTTCCAGTGAAAGGAAGGGGTACAGCAAAAGCAGTTTCTTTTTTTTGGGGCAAATGGATTTTATCAAGTGAAATTATTTTATAAAGCTCTATTCTAGCTGGAAGAAACGCGAAAACGCCTAGAGGACCTCAGCAAACATTGTGCTAGAAAAGATGACGAGCTCAGAACTCATATGGAAATAATCAACGTGTTGAAGGAGGTGCGCTAGTTTTTACGGAAGCGTGAAGCATTGCCGAGTTGGAGAGGAAGTTTCTAAAGCGTGGAATTTCAGGAAGACGGAGAGGGCAGGCGAGAAATTGCTGAAAGGGATCGAAGGATAAAAGAGTTAGAAGATATGGTGCAAGGAGTATTTGACCGTGGAGAGGTGAACAACTGCTGATTTTCACAACTATTTTGTGAACTCGAGGACTCCATCGATTTTCTTTTCGAATTCTTTTAACTAAATACTCGTCAGCTCCTATTTTTTGGGTCTTATTTCCTCCTTCTATGATTATTCATAAAAGGGTTTCGGTATGGTTATCCTGCGCTTATATGACTTAGGGTGTTCGGAGTTGACGACGCGATCAGAAAACTGGGCGATAGACGAGCAGGAACAGATACGATCGGTTACACGACTGCATAAAATCCTTAGAGGGGGAATCGAATGGATGCATGTGTCGTTCTACTTGCTCGTCGCCTATCGATACGCATCTTTTCGTCCTCGTCATTCGCCCATTCGCTTGTCTCGTCAACTGTGAACAGTTTCTGAGTCAGTGTTAATGTGGAAGTAGCGATCTGTTAAAGCAGCTATTTATATTTCAAACTGAGCTGATAAACACTGCAGTCTTCAAGTCTTAATTTGGTGTTGAGGGCCTGACGGTAATGCTACAGCTTAGGTATTGAGAAAGCTTAACAAACTTTCAGCTTTTTGCGTTGCTTTTGTCGTAGCATGAGGAGATTAGTTTGAGATATAACAGTAGAAAGATAAGCCGATCCTTCGGAGCGTTGATGGTTATCACTATGTGCTGTCTTATTATAAGTTATATTTAAATTGTTCGCAAAGTCAAGCAATTACAGAATTCAGAAATCCGAAAGTAAATGCAGCTTCATGTAACTAAAGTGCCGCATTTGAAAGGAGCGTTGGTGCTGGTGTTAGCTTGGTGTTGGTGCAGTGTTTTCCTTCACTCTTCGCATTCTTGGTTTATCTCTATTGAAGGCAGTGATCACAATGGCTGTTAGGCGGTGCGGCCGGCCTGAAAGACTGTCGTCGGAAGTTATTAGTAGACTAGACCAATCCTCGCGCTAGGTAGTGTGGTTGATATCCACTCTTAACGCCTTTCCACCAATAATAACGTTCAATAGCACCATCAAAACCGTACTACCATCCGGCTGCGGTGATTGTTGCCTTTAAGGGGAACTATAGAGGGAACGTCATTCTATTATGGCGGTGAAAGTTTTTCTTCTAACATATGAAGTTCCATTAGTGATCTGCTACCTGTAGATTCTTCTACTGTTATCATGAAGTAATTCACTCGTTGTAAGCAGGTTTGGTGTACATAATTAGTTCGAAAATCCGCTGTAAAATAGCTGCGTCACATCAGTGAAGGACTGACTGTTAGTTTCTCATGTTAGTTTCTTCCTTTTGCTATCTTAAAATATTATATCATAGTCTCAATTCCTGAGAATCCATGAGGTTCTGATTATTTCTGTTTGTCGCTACATCTATTCTTCGAATTTAGTGTACCTAATTTCTTTTGCTATGCCCGGTAATATAATCGTAGTCTCTTGTTGATCAACTAAACCGGTTAACATGCACTTGTATAATATATGTATAGTTTCGTCGCCTTGTAATTAGTTGTATGTCAAAATAAATTTAGTTCCAAGATCTGTTTTCTGTGCTGAGCATACCCAAGCAAAACTTTCTGCGAGCATGTAGTTTTCTTATATCAAATCAAATTTATAATTTGTTTTTCTTACTCGGGTGATTCGTAAGCGCAGACTGAGTAACACAGATGTAAAATAAGATATCAGATTAGTAGCAAATGGCGCTCATGGTATCGTTTTTTTCGGAACCATTAACCGCTACTGGGATTTCTGGGATTTTTGAGAAGAAATCGATGTCACTTATGCATTTTGATGCTATCGATTAATTGATATCAGGCTTTGTTGCTATTTATGACTCACTTAGATACGGGAGCAGAGTGTAAATTGCGTTTACTACTTGTCTACTTCAACGGCCAAAATTCCCGTTCATATTGTCAGCAATTCGATTCCTGCCATATTGTCAGGAATTCGACTGTCCTGTGATGTAACTAGTGTTCTCTATACGCACTAGTCACTTACATTTCAACGCTAAAGCTCTCTTTGTGGAAGAGGAAGAGGACACGATACGACGCGAGGGGGGGAAGGGGCTATGGGAGGTGAGGCGTACTGGGCCAAAAGCACGCGAATAGGGCCGCGGGAAAGGCCATGCTTGATCGCGGAAGGTATATCCTTCGAATTGCGTGTCTGTCAGCACCTTCAGAAGGTCCTCCTGTTTCTGCGCCAGGTACTGGTCTCCCTTCTTCGACCTTGCCCTTATTGTGGAATCCTTCTTTAAAAGCACCCCAAACAACCTACTGAGGGCTCTGTGACGGCTCTCGAAGCCAAGAAGCACAACCTGGGTATCATATTCGTTTGATGTCCTTTCTCTACCGTAATCCCTTTATAGGCGAATTCTGGTATAAAACTGATGTGTTATACGCTCGTAAGTGACAATAGAGATGTAAACTGTAAGGTCAGCAGTTATAAAAAAAACGGGAGGAAACCGGC
Source organism: Teladorsagia circumcincta (assembly GCA_002352805.1). Taxonomy (NCBI): domain Eukaryota; kingdom Metazoa; phylum Nematoda; class Chromadorea; order Rhabditida; family Trichostrongylidae; genus Teladorsagia; species Teladorsagia circumcincta. Next base: position 201,743 of record KZ345174.1, read on the forward strand.
GGCAAGGACGAAAATAAGTCCCACTCTCTAGTAGCATAGCAGTAGTTTGTGGGTGGGATCACTGGTGTTGGGCGGGGCAATTCTGCATTCTAGGGCCTCAGCGCTTTGGCCTTCTCCAATTATCCTGCAGTGTTCTCGGGGAAGACATAATTTCAACCAGAAATCTGCCTAAACCATGCCTAATAAAGAGGTTAGATGTGGAGACATGTGAGGACTCGTTGTTAGACCGGCTTTGACTCCAGTCGAAATGACGAATTCCGTGTACCTGACAGCAGGTCCGTCGCGCGGCGAGTACACAGGGATGTGGGCGGGCCAGCGACGAATCGCAGATTAAGCGTCGAGTTAAGCATAATGTATAGTACGTCCCACATCGCGCTGTGACTCGTCCGCTGACCCACTTGAGTCTTTGCTTTTTCACCGCGGGACGGGCCTCCTGTCGAGTACCTACGGATATCGCATTTCTGCGATGTAATTAGGTTGAATAACAGGGGTGATATCTTGACTACTGACGCCAATTAGCTCGCGCATGGTTTCTGGTGAAATCCGGGATGGCGTAATGGGACGAGCCTCCCATCCCTCTGGGGCTTCGGTTGATGCCTGACCCACACAGGAGGATAGGCATTCTATTGCGATGGCTTGTCCCCAAAGCTCGCTGGAGGGGCCGAATCTCACTCAAATGCGTTTATGATTCCTGATAGAAGTCGAATGCGCGGCTTATCCGGAATAAAGACCGATCAATTTTGAAATGAAGTTTCTCTCATGTCATACGTAGTTTCAACAAGTCGCCGATTTGCCGTGTCGACCTTGTGTTTTATTAGGTACTAAATCAAGCTATCGCCTGATAGGGTGATGGCCAGCGTCACGCGGAGATTGTTGCGCATCTCCTCGTTGCTTCGAACCCACTTTGATCGCCATAAAGGTTTGTTCTTTCTCTGATACAAGTCATCATTTTTGAGGAATGAACCTCTCAAGAATTGCTCTGTTTTTTTTTTTGCTGAAAATGATCTCATTTTGGGTTCTACTGATTTGACACGGTTAGTGCACTATACCCCCCTTTCAGAGTTCCATCTACATCAAATAAGGGGAATGGCATCAAAACTTCCCTCGCAATACACAACCACAGTGGCCAATTCCGCACAGTTTGTTGACATGAGATCGGACACGGTGAGTGAGCTTTGAATCAACCGACTCCTTTTAAGAATATTCCTATCCTCAGTGAATTGCAGGTTACCCTTCCATCTGATGAAATGAAACAAGCCATGGTGAACGCAATGCTTGGAGATGACGTCTATGGAGAAGATGAGACTGTTAACAATTTGGAAGCCACGTGAGCTTTGATATCGACTCGCACGATTAAAACCGAAGTCTCGATTACTTCGTTGGAAGAATTATGCACACCCACCATTGCAAATGCGTTTGTGCCTGCGTCTCTCTAATCCCCTACGCTCTCTTGTCTCCGAGTCTGTTCCACACCGGCTGGTGTCTCTTCATGGTACCATTCGTTTAGCCCTCCCGCCTCATCGATGAAGGAGACTCATATTTTTGATGCTTTCAGCAGGTTTCCAGATCTTTTTCGCTGAATTTGCTTCTCTGCTTTCATATTCTAGTACAATAATTACTTCTAGGCAGTCGTGGATGTGCTTCAAACAGCAGAACGATTGCTAAATAGACCTTGACTTTCTTGACCTCTCTATTCTGCATTACTCTCGCACACCCTGTCTAATTTTATCCATGATTTTTCCATATAATCGATGAACAGCTAAGAGGAGGACTCTTGGAATCAAGGCTTCCGAAATGCGGTCAACGGATCGAGCTCTATTAATAAGGAAACGGTCGTCAGGAATCCGTCAAGGGAGCAGTTTCCGATTTTGTTCCTTCATAATCGTACAGTCTCTTGAAGGTATCTCTGAATCCTATGATCAGGTGTGGGAGTCATTCGGCTGGCACTTTGAGGGAGCAGGACTGCGGGTTTCTAGCGATGAGTGTGCCGCAGCAGCATGACAAGGCCATGCTAGCGTCGCTCGAGCCGCTTACCGCCCATCCCTTCATCGTCTGACTCTAGCGTTTACCAGAGGGAGCGTTGGCGTGGAAAGCGCAACACCGAGAGTCTCGTCGAAAATCATGAGCAAGGAAGTGGTCCCATTTTTCGAGCTCTGGACGTCTGTAAAGATTTTTCTTCATTCCTGTACTGCGACGCCTTACTTTGTTTTCGAACGGCTGCCTTTTCATCTTACATACCACCTGTGAAGATAGGGGATGCACATAATAGACCTGCGCTAGGTTTTAACAAGGCCCGAGATTAAGTTTAGGCCTACGCGAAGTCCTGTGTCGTTAGCGTAGGACGTACCTACATACCTGTTTCAAAATATGGTGCGGATCATGATTGTTTGAAAGGGTGTACTTTTCTGAGCCGTAGACTCCCTGAATTTGTATTGAAAAAGACAATATGATTGGAGAGATAGCCCACTTAGACATACATAACATACAACTTCTCTTTTCAGATGTGCAGAATTATTCGGAAAGGAAGCTGGCCTGTTTGTTGTCAGTGGAACCATGGGTAATTTGTTAGCCATAATGGCACATTGCCAACGTGGTGATGAGATCATTGTGGGCAAGCATAACCACATTCATCGCTGGGAGCAGGGTAACTATGCTCAGCTCGCAGGTACGTACATATTTGAATAATATTATCAGGAGTCTTTCTCTCGATTAATAAGTAAGGTTACCCTTCGGCTACGTAAAGGTCGGCTAGAGGAGGGCAAAGGGCTGCAATTGAGCAGCAAAGCAAGTCCTGTTTCTACTCAGTCAATCCATCCGTGGAGTTGGGTCTTGGTTAAAAGACTAATGGTAAGTAGCGAACGCGCGCTGCAAGCAACGTCGCGCCCTGGGAAATTGCTGACCAGGGAAGGTCATCAGGCCGGTCCGGCCATTTGTAATGAACTGCTCAAAACTGGCTTCACTATCTGCTAAACGGCTCTATGAACGGAGTTGTAAAGCAAGAAATCGCAGCGATAGCGCCTCGGTCTCGCAGACAAGCGGTGGTGAGAACGGTTTCTCGGAGAGCCTGCTCGTTGTTTTCTATGTCAGTGTGACAAAAAAGCTTCTATTTCGTTAATTCATCAACACTTGCCATTATCTGCCCGTAGGAAGAGTTTGCGAGCAGTTCCCACAATCTCTTGCCTGCAATACAGGACACTACTGCTGCAATTCCTTGCTTTATAACTCCGTTCAAAAAAAAACCGTTCAGCAAGGCAGCTTTGAGCTCAGCGTTCCGAGGCGAGTGCAATGATATACAGGGGGGGGGGGCATAAAAAAAGAGTCACTTCCACCCATGTTCGAAGCAAAATAAATTGC
>KZ345175.1:36721-49035 GCA_002352805.1 Teladorsagia circumcincta
CGTTTGTGACTAAGTTGACGCTAAGCTACCTATTACTCTCAAACCTGATCGTCAGCAAAGTCGAATACGACCCGCTTCTCCGCCCTCGTCGCTCGCAGTCTACGGAGACCGATCGCCCTGCGGATGCTATGGATAACGACATGCAAATATGGTGCGTCTCCACATCCCACCGACGTCTCATAATGGAAACATGTTTTCCGATGCCAGTCGTGATATCATCTTTACAGCCTCATTCACTCACGAACGTCCGCTTCGCTTGGACCCGTCACTCCGTACGAGTGGCTGATTCAACGAAGCTGGACGGCTTCTTTTCAACAAGTTTCTCAGAGCAATCGATAGTTGAATCGAGATGAACGAAGCAGTTTGATGTCAGAATGAGGTTTGACCCCTAACATTGACCACATAAAACTGGTTTGCTTTGGTATGCGAAAAATGAGTCGACCCGTCGACGACACAGATAGAGGCCGGAAATGAAAGTAGGCAAGTGATACGATCGAAGCACTTCACTGAGGAGCTACCCGAGCTACCGTATGGCTAAACTGCGATATGCCCACAAGCGTATACCTTGTGATAATTGGGAACTGAGGTGGTAATTGTCTGCCTAGAGGAATCTCATAATGCATCAGTCACATGTGTATCAAATAGCAGCAGTTTCGAGCGAGCGTTGAATCGCTGAAGTGGAGAAGAGCGAATGGCAATAAAGTGGAAAATGCTAGGGTTTCTGGTGATGAATGGGCGACATTGTCAAGCAACCACGGGATGGTCGCAAAAGTGCTAAATCACAATGCTGAATGTCGAAGTATCAAGGTTTTGATGGGAATTACTAAGAAAATCACTATGGAATCAACATGGAAATGTTCGTTAGAAGCAGGTGTTCAGGGCAACAACTGGCACAGAATAATTAAGCCTATCGGAAGCTTGACATCAATGCGTCCAACAGCCAGCGGTTCTGCGTAATCGCTACGAAGACCGGTGATTCACGTTGGAATACGAAGATTGTCTTGAAGTATGAAAATTATGTCTCTCAGTGAGATCTGAGCGAGAAATGCAATTTTCGTTAGAAATGAACAAAATTTGCGTGAGGATCCAAATGTGGATAGGTGTAAAGTAGGTGCGAAAACGCAATCTATTTGCAAGCTACGAACTTATCGATTACGCAAGATTTAGTGTGATTTGGAGGTAAGGAGGGCGGGGCTGATGATCTGTGTCAGAGTATTTAACTATTGTTCTCATCCAATGAACGCCAGGTGCATGATGAACGTACGAACGGCTCTCCATATGGATCTGATAGCGCGTGATCGTTATTCTAAGTGATTCGGGCCACACAAACGGGGCTGAAGTGGACCGTTGGAAGGAAGCGCTACAAAAAAGGCGAACGAAGGAAAATTTGGATCGTAATTCGACGGTGAGGATCGGCACACATGCAATACACTCACACCACGCGAACATGATTGAGGAGCGAGCAATCTCCCCAAGGTCCTCGGGGACGCTTGAACCTGTTCCACCATCGAAATCGATTGTCCGGGGGTAAACACGCTCAAACACTATGATACTATGTAGTTTACAAATACAGTTTTGCACATCAACAACAAGGATAAACAGAAAAAAAATTAGAAAAAAAAAATGAAGGCGCTGCAAACGTGGCAATGTGATATGACTAAAGATGATGGTTCTTTCGAGTACAGGTAACATACCTGTTTTGTAGAATCGATTAGGTATAACAAAAAAAGGGCATGAAAAACGATTGCCGGTCGTTGTTGGTGGTAGTACAATCGACGTTTGAGGATGGGCGGCGGCGAGCTCGGCCCATGGGCGGGGTCTCTCGCACGATATCTACATAATATCGCACCCCACCTAAATCACCCACTGAGTTCGGACTATTCCTTTTTAAGAATAATCACCACCTCCGCTGTCATCAAAGGAATCTATGCGATGGCAGTCTAAAAGGACACAGGAAGATCACGAATGATCTGAAGAAGACAGATAACTTACATTTCAGGAAGTTTGTAGAAATGTGTTCAAACAAGAAGCTTTCACAGATGAGAAACGGGAACGAGAAACTCAAAAAAGGGCGGATGGTTGGGCAGCGAACCAGATACGAAGAAGGCGAAATAAGTGGTTTAGCCACGTAACCGTTCGTCACAAGCTACCAGCTCCCGCCAGGGCTACCCCTTTCGTGGCATTCGTATCCGCTGCGATGTAATAGCACTCATGGGAGAAAAGAGAGAGGAAAAGCGACAAGGGGCGGGGAGGTGAAGTGAGGAGACTCCGGTCATTGGGAAAGGCAAGAAATTGGTGAACTGATCACAACTGCATTAAAATTCTGCGGAATCGGTTTCCTTTTGACCTCAACATTGAAACCTCCACGAAAAGAAAAAAGAAATGAAAGGTAGAGATTATGTACCACCTCGCCTACAGATTCTCTCACAAACATCATTGCTTACCGTTTGGGTGTGTGTTAGGGCGTAGTAAATATCGATGGAATGACCGGTAGTTGTGTGGCAGCCGTAGGACTCCGGGCGCGGCAGCTATTAAACCTAGCCTAAATGGGAAATACTAGTTCTCCCAGAAAGACCACATACAGAGGGTGGCGTGCTTCACATCTCGATCGGAGCTATTTAGACTTCGTGGTAACGACCCAATGTCCATCCCCCCTCTCTGCCCGACTATTCTTCCTAGATGAGGCTTTTCTACCTTTGGAATCCTTTGGGATCGCCCAGATCGTTTTTTTACTTTATAAAGCTTGAACGCAATACACTAGGATTTCTGACCTCATTTCAACCGTCGTTGACGCCGTTAGAGGTTTCTGCGGACAACTCATCCATTACGAGACCAGAATACTTGGTACAACAACACCGTTACTCTACTTTCCGAGTCATTTTTCACAGTAATCTTTTGAACGAAACCAGAACTAGAAAGTGGCTCCAGCGCGAGCAGATTGACTTTGTGCCCACCAGTTAGACAAATCTAGAGCTTTAGCGCTTTTTCCCTAAAAAAGACAGTACCGCCTCACGAGCTCCCTTTAAGTCAAAGGTAGCGGGAACCAGAAATAAAGGTTTCGAGGTCGATAGGTGGTAATAGGGACATCGAAACAAGGTGTCTAAAGCATGAAGACGAATAAAGGCTCTGACTCGAGCGGCTGAAAGTGTGGATGGGAGGGGGGATGTACTACATGACAAAGCACCTTAGGGAATTTGCGGGGAAGTTTACATGGTGACGTAACAACTCGAAGCTTTCTGATTACTGGGCCGAGATCATGTCATATTTGATATACTATGGAAACTTCAGCTGGAAGCAGGAAAACGCTATAGATGAAATCGTACAAGAAATGTATGCTAGCATAAGGCATCAATCGACTAAAATACGAGTGAACCTAAATGTCCAAACCTCACAAGCTCATAAGGCATCAATCGACTAAAATACGAGTGAACCTAAATGTCCAAACCTCACAAGCTCGATCTCACATTGTCGCCCATTCTTAACGCTCTGCAAGGTGACCTTTGAAAGGGGGCTGTACTAGGACCGTATTTCGCTTTATTGCACTATTCATGCTCGAACCACTGTAAGAAGCAGCAGTCTGCCGAAAGCGATGATATATAGAAAGAAATTGAATGAAGCTGGGAGAGAAGGACGTGTTTGAGCTCGTCAATCAATTGTCCCGTTAACCGTTACACTATCGTTCATCCAGTTTTTCACAAGCATTTCATCAACAGCGAATGGTGCTGCCCACATAAGCTAAATTTAATGGATGAAGAACATTCAAACATCATAATGGGCCGATAAAAGCGTTCAGGACATGGCGAGAGAGGCGACTGAGGAGCACTCCTATGAGGTACGTGGTGCTAGTGAACCAGCTTTTGAATTGGACAGCGTCGATCGTCGTCGATGACTGGGCAGTTTTCTGAAGGCCGAATGCCAGTTTTCGTGAACGATTTTAAAAGTGAGGCCAATTAATACTGGCTTAGAAGTCGCTAGGAGCAAATTTCGTATGAAACTTTGATGCCAGTAAGTGTCGAAAAGAATCCTTCAAAAACAAGATTTTACATTTCGTTAACTTGTTACCAAAGCGCCAACCACTCGTCTACCCACACTTTGATAGACAGCAATGTAGCTGTGTGCAAAATTCAAAATTATCGACGAGCAAGCACGTCATTTACAAATAAAATTTGAAATTCAAATTGATCAAATTGAATTAAATTTAAAGTTCGTTAAAAATTATTCAAGAAATTGGTGCGAACGAGGCGAAAGTCTGCTCAAATATAATGAGTTAATTCTAGGTGAATATTACTCCAAGATTCGCTTTGTGATGGAGGAAACTGTAAGTTTCAAAACCCCACAATTTCCGATTATGGCGCCTGTAGATCACGAATCAATCAATAATGATGGCAGTATAAAGGAATTTCGATGCTCAAACTCCAAATTTTGATACAGAGCGAGACACAACCACAAGCACATACGTTATCCTGTAGATCACAAAATCAATTGAAGCCATAAAATTGGACATAAAATCCAACCTAAATGAGCTTCTCTGAAAATTTCATGGATATAAGTTACGTTCCACGGCTACATTTTCCTCAAAATCGGAAACCTCACAGAACTGAGAGATGTCGGAGTTGCGTCACAATATTTTTTATACGGTTTGCTACTTTCTAATTACTGATTTATCGCGTTTATGATCGGCCTTCACGCCAAATGTTTCAAGTGCAACTCCATCATCTGTTGTGTAATGTAGGTAGAATTCCCATAAGAAAGAAGCTCGTGGCCCACATAAACGGGACCTTCGACATGGCCATTCATGAGAATATGTGCAGTTTTTACTCTGGGAATAGTCGTAATTGATCGCCAATCGATTAGGGTGTGAAGCAGCCGTGAAAGAATCCAGCGCCGGCGATCGACGACAACGTTGATTTCATCTGTACCGCCTATGAGTGTGTGTGCAAGGTCGATAGATAGAATCAGCAAGTTGCGTAGATGGTCCGAATGCAGGCAAAAATGCCTGCCCTAATTGCTTACTCTTACTCGTTACTGCTTCCGATAAGCAGTCATTATTGTCACTCAGCTGAAGGTCATACGTCAGAAGTTAGCACGATTGTGCTAAAGGCCATCAAGCAATGGAACTCTGGCATCCGGTGAGTGACTCAAATGTTATGCGGTAATCGAAAGGTAAATACGGCAGTGTTTGACAAGTTAACGTGAACGAGTGATTTCCCATAGATTGACTAGAGAAGTGACCGCTGGGCGGCAATATTTACCAACGCCGCATCAGAGGCCTAGCGGTCAAAAGCTGAACAATGAGGATAGGGTACGGGCGTGCCACAGGCCGATGGAAAATGGCACCCGTTCGAAATTTGAGCGCAATAACAAATATTGGAAAGGTATGCATGCGAACGAATCGTTCATGAAGTTGGCGGCGGATTTAGACATAGTCTGTGACAGTTGTCCAACACTGAAGCCTGGCTGTGGCAGTTGTCCTTCTCAAGCAAGAGAACATTATTTTTTATCAGAAATGCTAGTGATTCAAGGAGAATATTGGTCGGGCACGCATCTTCTCATCTAGAAATGCATATACCAACTGATAGCAGTGATCAGGAAATTCAACAGTCCGGTCGACTTCAATGAGCTGTACATCGTTGCATTTGCCTTGAGATGCTTCGGCCCAAAGTGCTTCCCAAAACCTTTTTCAACAAAGTTATGGAACTTTTTCCCCGCACTGTTTTGCATGAATAATGGCATGCGGAAGCGGTATAGTGGCGAGTGGCGCTGATTACCAGACGCAGGTTCCGGATAGTGAATTCTGAATCCTGGAAAACAGTTCCGAGTGTCAGCGTCTCAAGACAAATGCAGCAGTATACACCTCAAATGACCAGACCAACATGTTGATTTTCCCTGGTGGGATTTGCAACAGGAATTATTGATTGGGTGATCAAATGGTTATGAGATGTGAAGCGAAAGGTACCGATTGATGCAGCTTTCCAATGATCGAGAACTTAACTAAGAGTTAACACACTTGGTTGAGTTTCCTTATAAACAGATTCTGATAACTTGGTAAATATAGAAATATAAAGAAAAAAACCAAGATATGGTAGGAGAATGTCGAACCAGTTCTTGCCAAGAAATTTTACCCTGTTTCACTGAGAAATAGCAAGCACCTTCGAACGTGCTGTGCAAGTGAAACCGGTTTTGATCGAGAACATATCGGAATTCACTTAAGAACATTTTCTGCAGAACAGTTATTTTAAACACATTGCGTCGTATATTCTATAAAAAAGTTCTTCAAGTAACAACATGGTGCAATATTGATTAGTTGGATTTGATCTCTATGAACATCAAAGGAGGATTCCACGATATATCGAAGGTCGAAGAAGGAGAAATTTATGCAGTTAAAATACAGACGGACCCTCTAAAGGTGCTGACCGACACGCTTACCTCGGCAAGGATATGTCTCCGGCGACCTGCATGGCCCTCTTTGCGGCGCTGTCGGCACGGCACGCCCATCGACTGGCTAACCACTCGCCGCATGCCTTGGCCGTTTAGCGGATAGAGGGTGTTGGTGTTCAAGAGGGCAGCAGAGGGGGAAGTCGCATCACTGCGGAAACCAACAGACGAGAAAGTGGCCCCTTTCTTGGGTTCTGGACCGTTTCTCATGGTTTTTCTCCACCGCGGCATCACTGAGCCCCTTTACCTTTTTTCTAATGAGTTGTCTTCTAACCGTAAACTCCGGCTTTGGAGTGAACTTGGCTCTGGATGAGAAAGCATTCAGTGACCTTTACGTTATCCCGTCCTATGTAAGGAAATGTACGTGTACGTTTACGTCCCGCACAAGATAATTTCTAGATTTATTATAGAACAGTGACAACGCTTCCGAGACCATCACCCGGAAATTCTAGTGGAGTGAATATTGAGAATGCCACAGTTTTCTCTGCCCTCGCAAGATTCAAGAAGACAGCGCTAGAGGAAAACAAGCCCCACAAGTGACTAGGTATACAGAGGAATGTTTTACGCCCACAGAATTCTGGGACTGATCTTCAAAAATGACGCCGCAGATGCTAAATGACTCCCTCCCCACAAGGGGAAAAACAGAAACCATCGGAAGCTCTAGGATAAGACGATTCTTGCTGTAGCGCATGTGAGGCCATGTATGAGCTCTCGCTAAAAAAAAACACCGGGCGATAGGGCGAGCGACCGTTTACGCAAAGACCAGGGAGCATAGAGACAAGTTACACGCAGACCACGCACGCGACGTGATTTGAAGTGGAGTAACGGCAAGTGGGGGAGGGGGGGGGAGTTTCGGCCACTCACACGTTCCCCACACACCATTTTTAGGTGTGCACTCCTTTTGCGCTTTCAGACGATCTGCGCACTCGTGAAGGGGAATTTTACGCCCTAATCATAATCTTATAATAGTGGGACATGAATTAAAGCTCCGTCGGAAGATTGTTCAATGATGCAATGGATCGATTAATATCTGATTACTCGAATAACTCCCAATCTTTAGAGTGCGACATCTGGCGTTTCTGCTTGTGGGGTTCTTCCCAAGAGACTGAAGCGATGTGGTAAGAACATGTCACAACAGTTGCTGTGGCCGTGACTGTTATACGACCCAAGCCAAGCGACCCTGAAAGGGGTGCGGCAAAATCAGCGGCGAGCCGACCATATTGCCGGAAGTGCTATTTGATTCGTCACATTATCTGATTATATGGTCTCGCCGAAAGTAGTAGGAGTAGTTTCTTTTGGTATTCCGTGGCAAGGTCGCCATCACCCAATTAACGTCGAAAAACGAAACGCGAGATATGCCGCTGTGACGCGGCGCTAGCGACAGTTAAAGCCTTTCGGCGAGGCGATAACGGAGGCGTTACAAAGAATGCTGGCAGTCATGTCCTTTGATGGTAAGATGTTGAACACGAATTTTGCGCAAGCGATAGTTCTTTTTTACTTTGTAAACAAGATTGGTAGTGAATCGATCAAAAGTGCAGAATACTTGAGAAGTCATCGGTAATGTCGCGCTGCTGTGCGGTGGTGGTCTCAGAAACGTTGTCACCGTGACAACAGAGCGGATCATCGGCCGGTTATTACGCGATTCATTCGACACGACTCCACTCTGACACCCCCTTTCGCCTGCATAATTTCCTCAGTTGCATGCGACGAATCCACATAGCCAGGAGTTCGTGAACGTTGTTCTTTGTGGTCGACACTATTTATTAGAAGCACATATAAAACCCTGCTTTTTATTGGAACTATGGACATTATGCTAAGGTATATTCTACTTGTAGCAGCCTTATTACCACGGCAATCGTTGAAGCGATTCGTGATCAAAACGGTGCCTAAGAAGGAGCAAAGGAGAGAAGTCAAGTGGTGCATTGGTGAAACAAAGTCCTCCTTCCGCCAGTTAATTCCAGAAGTAGCGAGTTTACTGCTACTGTGGAGTTCATTTAGTTGAACTTGATCACTGCTTCGTGCCAACGTCAATCTATAGCGGTTGGGTGGAATTCACTATGAAAAGGCAGCCCATTACAAATTAAGTTAGAGATGGTCAGTTATGCACGAAAAGGAAAAACCGGGGAAAATGGCCTAGAACCCGAGAAATGGGACCCGATGACTTTCGCATTGATACGACTCACATCGGTGCTGCCCTCTTCACGATAACGTTATCTTCGCAGAAGGTCTAGAGGCTCAGACACGAGAAAACGCAAGAGGTGGGCGTGGCTCTCCAGGTGCGCCAAGAGTGAAGGCATACTAGACCGCCGAGAGCATATCTTTCGCTGCCAATTGCATGTTGGTCCGAACCCTCAGGAGGCCCGTCTGTCTCGCAACCAGGTGAGTTTCCCCTTCTTCGTTCTTTTCGTGGAATCCTCCTTCATATGGCCGGTGCAACAGTGCACTCAGAAAATAAAATCGAACGACGACGGTAACGGTTTCACTAACATACATGCAGTTATCATCCCTCCGACGGTGGGCGTGTCTGAGGGGCTGTTAGGGTATCTTCGGCGTCGTACCAAGCCTTTGGCTGCGCGCCTACTGGTGCGAAGTGTTTTTCCTGACCAAGGGCACTTCACGCCCGCCTTTCCCTCATGAACATCCAATTATCGCGATTTTGTCCTTTAACAGCATCATATTTTTGGACGATTTTTTTTGGCGCGATCATACTTTCCAAGAGCATAGGACGAGACAGGTGAGACAAATGCGCGATGGAACGTGACTTAAGGGGAAGAATCAGAAAAAGATGACGAAATGAGTGTAAAGGAGGCGGCGCGCTGAATAAGTCGACCAGAATCGGCTGAAAGCAGCATCCAAACTTAAGGGGTGAGAAGGGATTAAATGAGGCATAACCTGGAAATATGGAGTGGCGAAGTAAGTAATGACAAAGAAGACGCAGTCGGAGGAGAGGTAGAAAGTGCTTGATAGTGGAGCAAATTCAATTACATGCACGCATTATGGTGCGATTAGGAGGTCCTTTTTGGGTGCGCTGTGCATTCATTTCCCATTCGAAATCGTTGTGGCGCATGGATGCAAGCTTGATCTTCACCACGAATTTACTGAGGCAGCCACTGCACACTATTTTGTTTTCCCAAAGTCTCCGCCACCCATCTGTTCAAACGTAATTTCGTTACATCTGAATTTCGGTAGCAGGTCTGTAATAGATTGAAGCAATAGGATACTGTCATGCTAGATGGAATCCAACTAACCGATGAGGTAAACTCGCTCAAACTCGTTGTTAGCATATTGCAACCAGGGTGCGTCGCTAAGTATGCACATCGTTTATAGCTCTTTTCGAACATTTCACTTTACTTTTATGACGATTCAAATTTCAATAGTCCAGTGCATTCATAGGACACCTGGGTGCTCCTCCTTTAATTTCAATGAATTTCTAAAACGTCGCAGTTCTACTACAAAGGCCTCAGTTTGAGTCCTAAAAACTAGTCAACAAAAAAGGTAGGTGGTCACTAATATGAACAATTGGGGACAAGAAGCCGAGCAAGAAACCAGCAATAAGCGAAAGAAAGGGGAAAACGAGCTATCATAACGCAATTTGGAGGTATGTAGTTGAGTGTATGTGGATCCTTCAGCTAAGTGTATGGGCCTTATATCGAGACATATGAAAATGTGACGAAAACCCTTAGAACGTCTCGAATGTGACGTTTGTGCATCGCCGCGTATGCACGCACGTGATGCAACTAATGTCATATGTGTGGCATGCACTGAAATTGCCACGGGTAAAGCAACAGTCTCAGCAAGGTCGAAGTGGGCGTGACGTACAGAAGTCGCACCTCCTCTTGCCAGCCGTGGAGATTCGTTCACGATCTCGATTCGCATCGTGAATCGACTTCAATAGTCCCTGTGTTCCCAAAACGATCGCAAAAGTCGATTCACGACGCAAATCGTGATTGTGAACGAATGTCCACGGCTGGCAAGAGGTGGTGCGACTTCTGTACGCCACGCCCACTCGACTGTGCTGACGTGAGACTGTTGCTTTAATACAACAATCCCAGATCAAATTCACTGGTGGAAGCGGACGATAATGTAGTACTACACATAGAGTTGATTGCAAATGAAAAAAAGCAAGGGAAACCTTCAATGAAACTTCAAGCAAGTAGTCTCTCTGCTTCCCTCCGAGAAGATGGAAGGAGTAGGCCAGACGAATTGTCTAAACTAGCTTGCAAAAACAATCATTACTGAAACTTGCAACTGATTCCATTTTCCAGAAAAAAAACACAGATTCCAGACATTACAGTTCCTGAACAGCTGACACAAAAACGCGAATATTGAAACATGCAGAATTCCAAAGCAGGGGCAGCATCAAATTGAACGGCTCAATGGACCGAGTTCAAATCGTCCCTGTAGTCCCAAAACAATCGCTCCTCAACATAGCCAAGCGCGCGAGGCAGGCAAGTGGGTGCAGAAAAGTTTAAGGAAAAAAAAAGAGGTCGGCACAAGACTAAGTGTTTCCCAGGTAAGTTTTTTGCTCAGCGACACTTTTAGGTTCTTGATTAGGGCTAAGGCATTTTTTGCACACCAACAGTAGCGAAAGTATAGATCCTGCTGGGACTGTTGCCTCAATACGGATAGGGTAATGCATAAGTTCAAATATCAGTATATGAGCTGAGCTGTAATTGTAGGCGATCCCATGTGTTGTTATGATGATGACCCTATTTGTCAAAATTACTACTAGTTATTGCGAGAACTGGCGATCGATGACCCTCTAAGGCCCAGATCCAAGTGGAAACTTCGCTGGTAACTGTGAGAACTGCCACGTAAAAACGCTGAATGCGAGTCGTTGAGGTGATGATGTATGTATGTGTGACACCCTCTGGAACAACGCCTCAGGCAGGACGACAGAAGAGAGAAAAAGAAGAAAAAAAACAAAAGAAACTGCAAAACTCGATAAAGCAAGAGAAATTGTGGGAGCTGTTCAATGTGAATTTACTAGAGAACGACCATCCTTACGGTAAACTTGCTGGCGAACTTTTTATTAAGAAGGACTATCATGTCTTTGTTATTCTCCGTCTGTCTACAGACGCAGTGATGAATGGACAAGCAGAAAGTTCCGTTGAAACTCGACCACTGAGCTGACAGACGAAATGGTACATGGATCGGAGCTTAAACCTTGTAACAGTGATTTACAGAAGATTACGAACTTCAAATGGATAACTTTTCAATGCACGCTGTTGTAGGTGTACATAGAATAACTATCTACATGAACGGAAATAGCCCCATAATTCACATACAGTTACAGCTCTAGCAGAGTATTCACCCGCTGAAAGCGGTTTGATGACTGAATTTGGGTCAACCAGTGGATCTAGACGAGACATCCAATTTTAGCTCCGCTTCTGGTCATAAACTTGGAACGGTTTTGCGTGTGAATCATTCGCAAGATCTAAAACGATTAGCGTTATAGGCGAACGAGGATAAATCGTATCCTGTACTAGTCGTACAAGTGCAACCTATTCGATCCGAGTGACCTACTCTAAAAAGGGAGGTCGTTCAGGGTGTGGAGCGCTTTCTCAAAATGCTCGCAGGAACTTAGGCGTGGACTGCGAAACCGAGGTCTATTTTCGCTGAGCGGCCGTGAGGGCCGAAAAGTGGTGAGGAAACGGTACGAAGTTCAATCCCCAGTGTGACAAAAAATTTCGCACTGTAGGTGGAGCTTTCAAATCTGCTCCGAAGAACGCCACGGTAGTACTATTCATCATATTCATTAACTGAACCTAACAATCATGCTCATGTTTTTATAGTATGAAATCGTTGCTGCTCCCAAAGGCGCCAAATGGAGCCGAAGAAGCGTAAGTTGCAGTCATCGGAAAAATGGCTGTCGTATA
>KZ345175.1:85825-96784 GCA_002352805.1 Teladorsagia circumcincta
GCGCTCGGACGACCTGTCCGAACTGGTTCCTTCGCCGGCATTTATAGCTAAGTCGGTCTTTCTTCATTCTAGAAAAGAGGAGGGAGTCCCTGTTTTGAAGCTTCATTAGCGCTTTTCTTTGGTTCTTTTTCATCTACGGTCAACTCGTCATCCACAATTTCATTATCGACGGTTTTTACCGCGCGATTTCGATCTGGAATGGTTGCTTTGAGAACAGGTAAGAGTCAAAAAATGCAGTGCAGGGCTCATGTTAGACTTTATGAAACCAGTAAGTTTCGGTACATTACGGAGAGCTCAGGACCTGTCGGCAGCAGGAGGCTCGTCGCGTTGCGAGAAGGCAGAGACGCAGGTGGGTCCGCGGTCGAGTGCAGATAGACGCTAGCTGTCTATATAATTGGGAACTATTCCCGCGAATGATTACCAATGATATCTTGCGGATAGAATCCATTTGAAAAATGGTAAAAATAGTTGCTATCATAAGTGATGACAGGATGAGCAAGCGCGGGTGTTTACCGCAGAAGCGCCGGCCGTCGATTCAAAAGCTATCGAGGACATTCCCGCAATCGTGCCGATGTGAGCAGGAGCATAAATTTAAAAAGTATTTCTGTTGCGCCATGTTGTGCCATGAAGTTGAAAAATAAAACATGTTGCCAACCTCCTCGACGGAATAACAGCTTGAACTCAGGTAGTCCGTCAGTAATGAGACATAGCGAATCAATGAACAAAGTCGCACGTACTCTTTCGTGAACGATCTGCTGCGATTCTTTCGGAGCACCATTCTGAACAAAACTGGAATGTATTTCTGTGATTTCCTGGGAATGTTCACTCAGCTTTGATTTCACTTAGCCCCGCCCTTCACCAACCCGAACTAGCTTTCGCAACTGGGCCTTTCTAGTAGTTTGTAAATGAAGCCGGTCATATTCACGCTCGTACAGCTCTTCCATATCCGATAGAATCTTCTGCACCTGTTGTGACCGAGAAAATAACAGTTTTCCATGCAACACCAGGACCAGGCCAACGGTGAAGTACCTCATCCAAGCTTTGCTTTACTTCCTCCATGACGTAACGCTTGTCTTTTTCATCCTCAGCCAAGATAGTGCTTTTAGCTGTCTCGAGCCTAGTTATCGTTTCACCGGCCAGTGTTTTAAAGTTGATCCAAGCCTCCTGAAAAAAGTGATCTCTGAAATGTTGAGGTGAAGTTTTACTATGAATCAGTCCTTCCACCCCTTTTCCCACATATTTCACGCGCCAAGTTCGTACTCCCTTCAGCTCAGAACCTTCTAGAAGGATCTTTCCACCCCTTTTTTGGTGAAGTTACTCACATCTAGCGCTATAGTGTGCGAAAAGAGCGGAGGACGAAGTGGACTGTGCACAGAACATTAAAAGTTGCCAGTATGTGGACGGTCGGGATCAGAGATGCTCTGGCCAAGCGTCCTCCGGCTGTTAGATTAGACTTCAATCCAGCGTTTTGATCTCCGCAAAACCACGATGTGCGCTATCGCGAGGTAAAGAGCATTGTGATGGCAATGCACTCAAAACCGTGCGCAACATCTGTTTTAGTGAAATCTGGACTAAGTCTCAGGCGAGAGAGGAGAGACTCCAAGGTGCGTAAGTAGTTTTCATTTTTTCCAACGTCTGCTCCTCCTAGGCTTAGTTGTTGAGGATGCCCCGTATCTTGCGATAGCGCCCTGCGATCTTCACGTAATAACCCGGAAATGTGGTAGTCGATCCAAATTCTCTGCTTATAAACCCAGTTAGCCTTTAGTTCACACAATCTCACTCTCACAATGACCACTGCACCCTTGTGGTTACGGTGACTCATTTTCAAATGACGGAAGCAAATTAACAGCTAAATGTGTGAATTCAGAAACTCACTGCGACAGCCTAGCGCTCAGTCACGGCTCACCTCGACCTTCTCCATTGGCTCATCAGGAGGAATTTGATTTTTCTGGAGTCCGTGAAACTTCAAAAGTTTTTCTTCAAGATATTCATTATCGTCCCGTAACTCCATCATATAGTTGTGACGATCTTCGTATCTATTCATCAAATCTAGTGACTTTGTCGCAAACTTAAATCTTATACTTAAGAATTTGTTTAAACAGCATTATTGTTGTTCTTTATGAACCTTGCCAATTCTATCCGAAGCACTGTCCATCTCCAGCCTTAATGGGGCACTCATATGCTCAACATGGCTCTGAAAAATTATCCAGAAATACTTGAAGAAATACTTGAATTAACTTGCGCTAAATTTCAATGCTGATCAGTGGACCAATCAGAAAGGAGGAAGCAAAAACGAGAAAATCGTATTCCTATGGAAATAGTTCAGCTCATAACCTTACAAAGGATGGACACTAAGCATGTGGTTCTTGGACCCTACCGTAAACTCGTTCTATCGTTGATATCTGCAACTAGGTTGTTCCATGAGTCGTTTTTATTCGAACAAAAAATTTGTGCCAAAATTCCGTGATTTTGTATCGAATCATAAACCCCTTTGGAAGAGAAGCGCCTACTACACAAGAAACTCGTTTCGCTTCCTCATGCGCAGCAGTTTTCAATTTTAGGGCCTTGAAATAGGAGGTCCAGCCTAGGAAAATTAGTCAAACCGACAACTTAATATAACTCTATTTTCCCTTAGGGGAAATCAATATGATTCACCCTTCACTTATTCATGACCTTTCTCGAACACTCCGCTATTAGGTTGTAGAAGAAGCCTTCCCATATTTCTTTTCGAATTTGGTTTTTCTGGCTGACCGATAAGCCATAGCGATTTTGAGCTAAAGTTTCCCTATGTATAATACCACTTATTCATATGAAGTGATATGTCATTCGTGAGCGCCTTTATTGCTCTATCCCACATCTTTTGTATTTAATTTCGTTATCGATTAGGTTGAATTTTTAGCCTGCGTGACGAGGTGCTCAGTCCACGGTAATGACGACATTACCTCGAAAAATATTTTCCTAGGAAGGTATGAAATCAATCAGGCATACAATCCAAATGTAGTCATGACTTGTTCTTCCACCACTTGCACTGACCACTAGTTTATCGATGTCTCGGCTGTAAAAACTTTCCGGGTAAGTTTCATATGGTGCCTGACCGTCGAGTTTTGGCGAAAGAAAATGGGAAAGAAGCGTCGCCACTTGCTGGAGGCTTAATAGCGGATTTTCAGAAGAAGTCGGGCTAAGTAGAGGGTACATCACTGGTTGATCTCTTATGATCTCTTATTATTTTAGGAGTTGAGCTGTTTTTCGTTCTCGCTAACTTTCGACTAGACCTCCCATTTCGTAGACCTATAATTCGAAAACAAACGAATGTGGAAGCTAACATGGTATTTTGTATAGCAGACCATTCTCTTCCGAAGGGTTTATAAGTGGATATTAAGGCATGAATATTCAGCACAAAATTTCTGTTTGGATGGAAGTGACACCACTTATGGGAAAACCTAACACATAGTATTCTCTACATTGGCAGTGCAGAGGCAGGTGGAGCAGATTACCGGGTGCGCGATCCGGGTCAGCTCCTCAGTCATGTGGTGGAGCTACATATCCCTCCGGGGAAGATTAATTGTTGCCGGATTTGTCTGGGCGAGTAGAATCACTGACTTGTGAGTCGGCTGGCCCGCAACAAGTTGTGCAGTCAGAACTTTTTCAAAATACCGCTCCGATTCTGAATGGATAAAATATGGCGTGCCAGAAAGGGAGTAATCATTATCCGCTACCCTTTAATCGTTTACCATGTATTCATATCCGCAGGGGTGGCCGAAAAAGAGACACTTCACCTCATTGAAAACGGCTCTAATCACGCTTTGCTGAATCTAAACCAAATGCTCCCAGATGCATATTAAAGAGCATATTTCACTCTATCAAAATACACTGATGTGCAAAACTTAGGGACGAAATAGATTAGATGGCATAACTTTTCAACAGTTCAGTGACTGGATGAATATTGCGAGCATGATGCAAAGGCCTTTCAGTTATGCACTATGTAATGAACCTTATACATCGCGCGGTACGCCTGAATCTGGAGCCAAAGGGGGCCGGCCGCGGGGCACGAGAGGGTTGGCGGAACAGGAGAAGAAGTGTACTGATCAGGGCGGAGGCTTTGTGGAATATAGTGGTGTTCTTGATAACAGCAAGTCTCGGTGACAACACCATGACTTCACGCAAGGAAGAATCACTGGTTAACTGGAAGAGGGAAGATGTCTCCAGGAGGTCGGTGTTGCTCACACCACTGTTTTGTGCGCGTGGAGAGCAATATGGACCACAGCCACTGCTGCCCATAGAGGAGTAGACGGTAGATCGCAACAGCGGGTGATTGCTACGCTTTGCCAGGCAAGAATGGACCACGTTAGTTTCATGCTGCAATTGCAAAAACATTTTTAAGGATTGTAAGGCACGTAATCCCAGGCTCAACAGTGGTACAGTGACCGTGTAGGCCATGGTCTCTCCGACTGACGAACAGTATCTGGTGTTCTTTCGAAATCCACGGATTGGCGGGATTATTTGGAAGGAGCCGGGACACTAGCGATGGACTACCGATTTGGTTTTTGATAGTCCATTCGATATGGTGTAAGGAGGCACAAAGTTGCAAGGGCGAACCAACCTCCCAGCTCCTGATCGCGGAATGCTTTCTGAGCGACGTTATTGTGGCACGTATTACTCACTTTTCAAGGGTGTCTTTGACCTCAACTTCGATCGTGTGGAAGACAAGGTATGAGAGCACCTAGCAGCCCAGGTGGAAAACTCTTGAAAAGCGAGGATTTCTGGCGATTGGTGGAGTCTGGCCGCTTCCCCCAGTCAAATTCCATGGAACACGTGTGCCGTGCATTCAGTGAAGATTGTAGCGCATCCCCATGCGCCAGCAACTGTCCAGCAGTTGTCAATCGATGTCTTCAAGGAATGGGTCGCTTCCCCACAAGAACTCTTAACCAACCTCGTGGCCAGTATTGGAGCACGTGGTACAGCAAGCTTTGCAGTCCGAAATGTTCACACACTCTACCAGGGACCAGCTCCTGTCTTCTGAATCTCTACCATGTGTTGGAGTCACCCATCGACCGCTTCAGATAGGGTACTTGAAGAAAATGTCTTTCATAGTCGTCCCGTTGCGCTTTTCTGCTATTAACTCTTTGCACTGTATCGCTGCACTCACTACTATGTATGTGCCAAATTAGGTTAGCTAGCAACCAGATATCATGTGAAAGTTACTTCCGACCCTTAGTTTTGCACACCAGTGTATATCATAGCAGCTTTCTACACCAACAACGTTAGAAGAATTCTCATTGAGAAGACCACGAGGGCAATGAGCAGGGGCTTGCATCTATGTATGGAAGGACATTTCAGGGATATTTTGCCAGAAGAGTTCCATGGTTCACGGCAGCCTGTGCGAGTTAAAGCTTGCTGATATGAGTCATGAACAAAGTGTCTCTTTTTGGCTGTATATCTCGACTCAGCTACATCGGCTAGGGACCTCTTGGGCTTTTCCTGTTGTACTACTTTCTTAGAAGAATTCTTGAAGAACGGTTATATAGCGGAATGTAATGGCAATTCGTGGAAAGTTAAGTATACTAGTACTGCCGCATTGTAGGAGCTTCTCGGTTTTTCAAAAGTTCAATAGGTCACTACGTAATGCGATGAGCCTGGCTCGCAGGTTATTCATTCTACGAGCTTGTCTCGGAAAGCGGTGTAGTGGTTAGAAACCTTGTGGCTATTCAGGAAAAAGAGTGCATCAATGTGGTTACAAAACTTATCGCGAGAAGCCTGCGAAGCCTCCCTAAACCTCACATCACCCTGTAATCGCTCATTAGGTTCACTCGCTAAATTGAACACTTTCGCCTTCCTTTGCCACTGTAAATGCCCTTTGTAATTGAGTGACCTTAATTTTTGAACTTACTAGTATGTATTGATTGTTGGGCACATAGGCACAGTGCTCAAACGAGAAGTACATATTCTATAACGATAGGATAACCCTATAAATGGATTGTACAATCTTATAGGTCACAATAGACCGCGGAATGTAACGGCCATTCGCCTGTCACCTTTAGTGACAACTCACCGGCAACCGAAATGAAAAATGAAGCTTACTAGATTTTGTTGTTTACACATATCACGCTATTTATCGTCCGCAGCAGACTAATGTTTCGAAAACATCATTTCGATTGGGTAGGTTCATTTGTGCTATTCTCCCTAATAATCTTAAAGTGACCAGGCTGTTCACGACACCTAGGCCTAGACTTCCGTTCTCAGGGTAGAAGGATTCTTTATCATACTCCCTTGTCACCCAGTACCATATTACCTCTCCTCTGGAACTTTCCACCCCTTTTTCTAAGCTCAATATGGTGAGGAGAGGGTAGTCGCATTGTATCTAACAATAACATGACCCACAGTTGATCTCTACAATAACAAAGGTTGCAAATGACACCCACTATTGAAGTGCAGAGTATAGGAACAGCAGTGTCGACAAGTATATTAGAGGAGCAGCTTCTTGAGACTGCCTCTGGAGAACGAGAAATGGAAAATGAAACCAGCCAGTTCAACTTGTTTACTTACATTAGTATCACTGGATATTATCATCCTCGGTGGATTGCTAACTTGTAAACACCATCTGGGTGAAGCCATGTTTAGGTTGATATCGTACAGGCAAAGCGGAGTATTCGCTCAATCAACCCTTCCTTAACACCCAGTACTATCTTACCTCTCCTCTGAAACTTTCAATCCATATGCTACGCTCAATATGGGGGGGGGGAGACGCATTGTATCTAACAATGACATAACCCACAGTTGATCTCTACAATAACAAAGGTTGCAAATGACACCCACTATTGAAGTGCAGAGTATAGGAACAGCAGTGTCGACAAGTGTATTAGAGGAGCAGCTTCTTGAGACTGCCTCTGGAGAACGAGAACCGGAAAATGAAACCAGTCAGTTCAGCTTGTTTACTTATATTAATATCACTGGATATTTATCATCCTCGGTGGATTGCTAACTTGTAAACAATTTCTGAGTGAAGCAGGGTTTAGGTTGATATCGCCAAGCGAAAAGGGAAGTACTCGCTCAATCCCCTACCCGCACACTCGCCTGTTCGCCCAGTCGACAGGCATGTTTTCCCCCTTGCCCAGTCGTCTGTGTCAAGTATGAATCATACCCATTGACTTTTCATCTCATTCTTGATGATCTACTGTGAAAACCTCCCCAAAGTAAAGACCCTCGTTTCTAGGGCTGAACCATTTGAGCAGTACATATCCTTGTCATTCAACACCACCATAATTTTCACCTAGGATTTGACAAGCAGTACTTCGAACTCAAAAGAGAATCAAACGATATTCAACAATAGAACGGCCCTGCTATTGTTTTGTATGATGTTATAATATACAGCGAATACTCACTAGTAAGGTACGGATTCTGTGAATAGCAGTTTCGATAATGTGTAGTACAGGAGCAGTTTCGTGAGTAACTGTCTGCTGTAGAGTACGAGGGAAAAATGAACCTAACTTGCTCAGATAGTTTATTTTCAAATAAGCGCTACCTTATCATTCATGGTAGGCTATCAGCTTGCGAAATTCATTGCGATAAGAAGGTTTCTCATTTCCAATTCATTTCTGCAGTGTTGTAGACATAGCCAGGCTGATTACCAAAATCAAACCACTGCTCTTGTATGCACAACTTATATGTACTCCTTGATCAGTACTAATCTTCTCATATCATGTTTTCTTCTTCATGAGCCCTTTTCAAGAGATTCACCTGAAAGAAAAACAGGATTAGAAAGAGCACACACTAAGAAATAGAAGGCAAAGACCTGAACTCGCCCCGGCTGGCTCGAATTTTTCTTTCTGTAATTTTTTCCATTATTCTGAACACAAATATTGCCTTCAGGATGTCCTATCGGGATAAGGGCTCAGGGTTTTTCTAATACACCTCGAATAGTACCACATGTGAAGACAAAAGCTGAAGGCGTTTCGATGTCCTGGTAGAATTGGATTTTTCCCTCACAATGGGGCATTTATCTTGATTTAAGGCGAAGATGGACATCTGGGACTCTATTCAGTTTCATATCTCGCATGTTCCTGGAGAAATGTTGAAGATTTCGTGAACTTGGCCAAAGTCTCGCGCAATTTGACAATGTGAAAGTTTTTCAATGTTTCTTCTTTCTAGAAGATTTTCCTTTTTTTCGGGACCCAGATGCGCTTTCCTTTCTGTCATCACCTGAAAAAGACCAACCGAAAACAATTTAGTAGACTCGTCGAGTCACAACGAATGCAACTGAGAAACCTAAGGAATGTTTACTTGCTACGAATGGGCAACATGACCTTTTCACAAAAAAAATGTAATAGTAATGTCTTTAACATGATCATGTAACAATTAACGTCCGTCCGAACTTTCTGAATCTTCATTCCGAGTTTTTTTCAGAGACATCTTGAAGTTATTTATTTGATAAGTTATGGGTGGCTTCAAAAGCAGTGTAGATGACCCCCGCCAATCCTCAGCTCAGGCAACATCGCTATGGTCGGCGATCCCAGTTCACTCCCGTCTTGGCAACCGACTCACCGGGTGAGTTGAAGTTTTCGGAGTAAAGCGATAGATCAAGTTTACGGAGTTTGGGCTGAACTTCAATATCGCTCCTAACTTTTGAAATCTCGACGATGAGCGACGGTTTTCCGGTCGCCCCGTCATAACTCCCTCGAAAGCAGGTCAAATGAATGGACCTGTGCACCAATGGACTCGCCTCTCGCGACAAGTCTAGCTGTATGCAAAACTCTGAATTAGGTTGAACAGGTACCAAGTTATCCCATGAAAAATCGTCGATCACTTGTTTGACAGTCTCGCTCTCGCCATAATAGAGCATAGACAATTGGAGGACGGGTGAATGCCCTATGACTAAGCCTTGGAGAGGAAAGGGACCCGCTAGAGAGTGCAGAGACGGATAGATGGGCAGAGTTTTAGTGGTCCGTCGACCACGTTAGTATTGCGCCATGCACTTGGGTTTAGTCCAAAAAAGTGATTGTTTGTATGTGATGCGTACTTATTCCTACGTATGCGGCCTGGTCCCTTGACAAAAAGTTGGGTCTCAATTATGGTTAGTGCAGTACGGCACAGGGAGCGACATTACCTCATTTTGTGCCATATGATTCCCTTGGTCAAGTACTATCTCCCAAAAACTCCCAGCCTCGGCGACAGTTGGCGACATTGTGCCGCAACCAGGGCTTGCTACTCAAGCAACCATCCTTTCATCTTACAGTTCTATTGTATTGTAGCAGACTTCTGGTTGGTCAAGTATACTGAATTGCACACAAACTTGTTAATTCATTGCATAGGCGATACTTATTCATTGCCATTACGATTTCGAGTGGAACGCGTGGCGCATCCCATAAAGGAAAGGAATTGTCTGATGTCTAAAGCCTCATCCTTTAATAAAGAGACAGCACACATCTCTGTCTTTTCATACTTTTGACGGTCGTCCTGCCTGATGTTTCAGATTCTTCTCAGGTACCACTTCTTTATCCACTTTTTTCCAGTTTTGCAACTATTCTATCTCCTCCCTGGGAATGTGGCTTGCTTCCGATAAAGTATGCGCAGACAGGTGCTGCAGCAACCAAGCATATCTAGTTGATTGCTATTGTCCGTACTAAGAAAGAAATGTTAATTACTCAGTATCATCTATTTCGTAACTTCCTCTTTCCTCTATGAGGGTGAATTCTCACGCGGTTGCCATTCATCGGTAACAAGGCAAATCATTTCTGGGATTAGGGTATGGTATTTTGTTCTTGATTTTTTTAATCAAAGACTGGAGCAAACTAAATAAACTCTTCAACTTGTGGAAACGTTATGTGGAGCTATGCCCTTTGACCATCCTCCTTTATGCACCCTAACTTGAACATGTTCAGTTTTCAGAGCTAAAGTCACTACATCACCCTTTTCCACCGCTTCATTCGTTTTAAATTGCGAGATTTCTGGCTTATAGCATGACTAATTTGATACGATAGAGGAGCCAGTCCAGGTTAATTATTCATTCATTATCCGTTGTGCACTTGCTTTCCAAATAGCGCAGTGACTGAGAAGTGCAGAAGTATTATACTTTTTGACCTGAGCGAGCTAATTATGTATGACAGAATTTGCCCGAAGGATTGAACCGCTGACGTACATATCGGCTGGAGACCACAAAGTTGAAGCAAAGTCTCAAAACTCTACGTATACCATATTGAATGAAAGGCGATGTAGTGGCGCATCCTGAATGTATTAGTCACTGTTTTACCACTCTATTGTTTGATCTTTTAGGAACCTGTTGCTGTTTCCTGTAGCTCATTGATGTACCCTAATAGCTTGGGAAAAACTTAAGGACAAGGTGAAGAAGTGGCAAGAAGTGCTTTTAGAAGATGGGCTTCGGCTAAGCGTAAAGAAGGCTGAATTCATAAGCTCTGAAGAGGGCACACAGCCGATCGTGGATGGCCATGAAGAAAGCATCGGAAGAGTGGGGGACTTCCGATACCTTAGAGGCGATCTAGCCCCGACGGTAGCGTGCATGAGGTGTGAAGCACAGATCAACGCGATGAACAGGAGGAGAAAGTCCACGAAGTCCTTGCGACCGCCTTAGCTGGTCGACAGACTACTTGAACTCCGTCCTTTGAAGTGCCTTAATCCACACTGTGGTCCTTCTCTTGCTTTGTCAGTGGCTAGTGACCACTGTGATCTCACACATTCAAATTTTCGCTACACTATAATTGGGTAATTGGATCCCACCTCGGATTCTCTCCCTCTAGCGAGGCTCAGTCCCAGGACGCTCACCTCGCTCCTTGGGATTCGGAGCCCCGAGTCAGGCGCCGTTATCTGATTGTCTGTGCTCTCCACCATTCGTGGCAGGACCACAGAAAAGGGGGTCTGTGTCTTTGGTCCAAGATTCACAGCTCTGCCTAATTCACACCTCTGCCTCGCACCTCGCCAGGCATGCCTGCGGGATATGATATGATTTAT
>KZ345175.1:124450-137767 GCA_002352805.1 Teladorsagia circumcincta
TTTGAAAATCTTCTGATGTCGTCCTTGTAGAGGAACCCTATGTAATTTTTCTGATGGAATAGAAAGTGCTCTTCAATATGCAGTTGAGCTCATTAGGTTTGATTTTGGGGAAAGTGCAATTTTTTTCGCTTCGAGCGTGGGTGGAAGTGACTCTTTTTTTGGTCCCCCCTGTACTGAGATTATCTGTCTTTGGCGTTTCCAAACCCTTGAGTCTTGTGGGTTAATGATTCTGAAACCAAAAGTATCCGAATAATTTTGATGTCATTTTTGAGGCAAGAACAGTAATGCAAGAAAAACCGTTCCGGCAAATACTTATGACCGCAACATCAAAATTGTAGACATGTTGGCTACAATAAACTCAAGAATATGATTGCTCATCGCGGACATCATTTTTTGGTATTAAATTTGCACCTTCTGCAGATTCAGAATTACATGTTCATTGAAGCAACACCCTCAGCAGAAGTCAACTCGAAGAATCCATCTGTTGGGTGGGAGTTAGAGTAGTCCACGTGTAGCACAGATGTGCCGTTGTTGTGGCTCAAAAATCCGCGACAACGGCGCTGGGAGCTTACAAAGCTGACTTTTGCCCAGTAGTCATAGCTTTTGAACAAATTACGCCGTGCCCTTATGCGACTGCGTGGTGCTTGCGCGTTTGTGTGTGTGTGATCTGCGCCGCACTTGAAGGAATGCTGGCTGTATTTTGATTGGTTTTACTTGCCTGAACCGCCCAATTATCGTACTTTATGTATGTTGTGGTACGTATGTCTTTGGTTGTATTAGTGCATGCGCGATTGCAATTGCGCTAGTTCAGACATCTTGCCCGACACGGCCGTCACTTATATCGAAGGGACCTTGTTTGGGAGTCCATCGTCGATTTTCTTCGTTTCTTTTTTCATTTGCAGTTAGCTAACTCTTCATGCACAGTTTCATTATCGACCGCTTTGAATTATAGTCACCGTTGCAGATGGCTGTACATCATACTCTTTTTTTTCGGCGCCTCCCCATTTTCGAGGATGTGAAGGAAAGAGGATTAAGCTACCACAATTCTGAATTTGTAATAGTCACCATGAATACAGTTTTGCAGTTGTTTGTATTCGAATAATGTGGAACAAACAGTACTATGCAAAGATTGATTGATTGTGTCGACAGCAACTATATGTATATGGGGTGCGGGACTTTTGGCTCGTCCGGGCTGAAACGCGGGAACTGTGCGGAGGCATACGCGGCAAAGCTTTGCGGGGTCTGTAATAGAATTCAACACGTCAAAGCGTGCACAGATTGCGGACAAACTTTGCATGATTCTGTGGTTCAAAAACAGCTTTTCGCGAGCGGGGATTTTTATGCAGCCGTGCCAGTGGAATGATTTCAACCCCAGAGAACGAGTTTCTCGCTATTATTCTAGAGGAACACTCGTCAGCAGTACAGTTCCAGGAAAAAAGGAAATGGCGGGAAGGGAAAGTTCCCAGTACAGTACGGGAAGGTGAAGCTTGCTTTGAAAAAAAACGAAATAAAAGCAGTTCAGAACCAAATTACGCCTCTATTTAACAGCCACTGCCCCACTCTTTAGAGGTTAAGCTGAATTTTTTTTGAAACTAGTCTTTAATGGCAAACTTGTCCCAAGTTCCTCCTCCCAGAGGCAGCTTGCATCTCATAATACCTCATCACCAATATCGAACGTTTTGACGCAAAAGGGCCTGACGATCGTGCCACAGAAGCGAGCGCCAAATGAAGTTGATCTATGGATTATCAAAACTCAAATTACTCCAAAGACTAACTAAACTAGCTCAACATAACTGCCATGCCACCTTGCGTGCAAGTATCATTTTATGATTTCGTCTATAATAGAATTAGGTAGGTATTCCATTTGAGAAAAAGCCACGCCTTATCGACGGCCCAACGACATTACTGAAAATGAGCATTTTCCCATCAGACTGTGTTAAGCGAAAAGCGTCCACTTTTGTCCTTCAGAAATTGAGCCTGGAGCAAGTTTCTAGCTACATCAGTGGTGATCTAAGGTGACCTGGGACCAGGATCCGTTTCATTAGTCGAAAAGTGACGCATAAAAGGATAAGTAGTGTCTATGTGACTTCCCGCTCTCCAATACACGTTAATTTTCAGATTATTGTTTCCCTAGCGTTTGTGTCTATGATTTCACCACGAAGTGGATCAATTTTCTCATCGATTGGAGTGCTTTATATCTTGTTTTGTATGTATACTGTCACATCGTTATGCAGGTAACTTTATTCTCTCAAAAATTCACAGAACTTCCAACATTGATGATGCCGCTTTGCTTGGGGAAGCGGAAAAGACGCACCTTCTGCCCGTACAACATATTATATAATTGAATGATTCCTGGACAGCGTTGGACCAGTAATCGTCTTGTTGGTAGCACATAAATTTAAGAGGGCAATACACAAAATTGAGCAGTAGCCAACCCGTAAGTCGTTGACCAATGCATCTAGCAGTTTAACACTTCCATGACTTTGATCAGAAGTCGGATGCCTGATACACACCAAAGCTATTAATCAGCTCACATCGCTTTTTACACGATGACGCACTGGCCGATAGAGGTTGACCTCGAATTTATAGATGACACGATTTGGCCGTAAAGAGGATATTTGCGACAATGCGTGCATGATTGTCGCCCGTGCTAAGCCCTATGTAAATCTGACACTTGATCGTTGGTCTCCGGTACACCTCCAGCATCGAAACATTTCGGCTGCACAGGGTTTTTTTCCCATAGAAAAAGAACGAGCAGAACAAACAGCAGAACAGCTCGCGTGGCAAAGAGAAAGGCCTTGACAATGAGAAGAAAGTAGAAGATAAAAATTTCAAACGCAACGGGAACTCATTCTAAGCAGATTCTCATCAGAGGTTTCGGTACTTTCCGCTACAGCACGACCTTTAGGCTTGTTATAAAGAAGGGTCATCCACGTTATTCCGCTAACCACAACCTACTTGAAACATATTTGGTAGTAATGAGGTAGCGCAGTAATTAAGAAGCACTGCGCCACTTGTGCGGACGAATCTCGTCCGATTATTGACTTTCTATACCTCAGGCAGTTAATTGGTACCAGTTTTTGTTAGTAGAGACGCTGATCTCAGCACTAACAAGTCTCGGAAGTCCTGCATGAGTTGAGGACTTATATGCAGAAGCGCTGTTACGAGTTAAAAAAGCCCAACAGTTGGCCATCTCAAACATTGGTTTGATCATCAACATCAACATTCACAACATCATCAATCCTTCATTATAATGGGGGTCTGCTGATGACATTAGCCACCAGGCAAGAGTTATCAGTTTTCAGGTTTATATACGGTAGTCGTGAACAACTCTCGTCGGCTCTCAATCGTCACGAAGCGACGCTGAGTTTCCAAGTTCCACCATGTTGCTGCTGCATGCCATGTCTACCCAAAGCAATACCAAGCGAGTAAGTTATCCTGATAAACAATAGTTTATTTGATTTTTTCGGCTTATTTTAGCTTGTCATTAAATTCACCCTCTTCAGACGGAATCTCAAGATCGTTGAGTGTTTGACTTTACAAGGACCAATTATTCGAGCATTCCTTATCATACTTAATTGTCACTTTGTAGCGGAGAAATGGGAAGATTCCGAAGCGTAAGCATATATGGATTACTTCTTTGCATTATTTCTGATGAATGGTTCAAGTAGAAATTATAACGCGCTTTACAGTCCTCTTCATATAACTGAGCTTGCTGGTATTCTTTCATTGCTATTTACGATCTTTGGAGCACATACGATGGCAAAATTGACTGGGGTAAGTTTGCCAGACGAAGGTTGAAAGATACACGACAAAATGGTCGGTGTCGATCCATTCATTTTTGGAAGCAAGACGCATCTATGTTTCATTACAAGCTGAAGTAACATCTGAATGCGTATTTGGCCTATACAGTGGTTGACATGGTATGGCTGTACAGTTGTCAGTATCTTCTTCCTGTCTTCGAAGTCTGTCACTAAATAACTACTGATGGATGTTGCTTTGCGTGGACGACTCCTGAACCTAGATGTGATGCCAAATAAAAAGCGCGCATATCACGTTCTCACCTCCACGAAAGAACTGTGTGCAATTCTTCTCCAGTAGAAAGAGCTTGTCACGAAAGTGGCTTATTTAGTAGTGTTGGACTCAAACAGAAACTATCCCATCCAGTAACGTGGTATCCTAATGAATATCTGGAAATTAATATTTTACACAAGAAATTCACCAAACAACTATACAACAAAACTGATCGTCTAATCCAATCGCTCACGCCCGTATCGTTGAATATCATAATTTGAAAGATGGAAGTGCACGAGACCGTTGGGGTTTTCTGCCAGTGAAATGATGATAGGTTGTAGTGTTTTCTTTAAATTGCCACAAATTATAAATATCATTTATCAACTATCAGCTATCACTATTAGTTACGAGATTTATTCGAAGGCTGTTGTTACTGTGCTGTTCAGTCTATAGTGCACTATCCCCTGACCGTTATATGGTCGGTCAAAAGTATCCGCCGTTTTGCATTTCGAGTATTTCCCAGCAATTTTTTGGTGAGTTCTTGACAACTCCTCGGGCAGTTTGGGTGCTGTCTTGTAGAGGAAAATAAGCTCTTTCATATTCACACGATGGTTTGAGGTGGTTCCGAAAATTCGCGTCGTTTCAGCCTTTTTTCAGGCTACGGAAAATCGTGATTTTTGATTGTTGGCATTTCAAGACTTCGAACATGGAGGAATTACGCCATGGTCAGCTCGTAATATGGCTAGTGCTCTTAGAGGGAAGGCACCTAGAAGATGCATAGCACCAGATTAGTCCGCCAAGATTGGAGTTGGAGAAATAAAGCCCGAAAGTGATGGATATAGTGCACGAGATGCCCCAAATATACAGCACTGTGCAAAAAAAAAACGAAAGGAGCTTACCACAGACGCTCAACTATATGTGGAGCAGGAGAGGTTGGAGTCTCTATAGGCACCGTGCTCAGCCGCCTATACGCTATGAAGAAGGAGCAAAAACGTCGTCAAGCTGTTCATCAAACTGACCCACGACGGCAGCTCGAATCGTTTCGACGTGCTTGGAGATGTCCTTTTGGATTCTACACTGCAACAGGAGGAGACCACTTCTGAGAAGGGTAATACTAAAGTATAAGACTGTGGTTCTGCCGTTACTAATCTATGGGCAGCTCGATGAGAAGACGAGAATGAGTTGCCTTTTAGCATCTCAGAACCCAGAGCACCCCCAACAGTGGTTCCCCTCAATATCTGATGACGCAGCTCATTGCAAAGTCCGGGAATCGAGCCAGTCGACTACGGCGGAATCTTGCCGATAAGAATAGAATATAATGCAGAAGAAACTGCTAGGACAGTAGCCTGCTGTGAGGAAAAAAGTGAAAATCGGTCTCTCACCGCGATGGCGCTAGACGGCCCACCGCGGGATGCGCTTTGCAAAATTTATTCAGAATGGCTTCGAGGCTGTTCTACATTCCTTTATATAGTGCAGGTATGTCTCTTATAGAGTACCCATTCTCCGGTCTTCAACGCCATTCTTGGAAGAGAAAGCGCTCTCGAAACAAGGGCATGCCACAATTGCCTTCCAAACTCTTCAAGCCTAGAATAATTCGAATTCCTACCAGAAAGGAATACCTTCGCTTGTGTATGATTGACACAGTATCGTTAATACAACGGTTTTTGAATCAACTTAAAAGGTTGTATTTCAGCAGAGTTGTGTTGTTTCAAAGTTAGGCGTTCAAAACGGCGGATACTTGACCGATAATACAAAGGGTACTTCTGCTAAAAATGCTATGGTAATGCAATTGAAGAAAGAAATTGTAATGGAGATTGAATCACCTCTGTAGGCAAAAATTCCTACGACATGTAGCGTTGCGTTAGTCGTGGATCGTCTTCAAGAAGCTTTTTTTTTTGCCGTGTCTTCGTGACTTACAAGACTTTTTCTCTTTCTCGAAGCGCTTTCTAACAAACTCGCTGAAAGAACAGTGTTGCTTCACACAAAATCTGGCTGATCCCGTCTGGGAGTGGTGAGGGAGGGGGGGGGGTGGGGCGAAGGAGTGAATAATTGTGATTCTCGGATGGAGGTCGTATGTGTGATTCTTGGTGGAGGTATTTGAGGATTCTAAAAGGGTCGCGGTGATGGAGCTTGAAGCGATCATATTCTCAGGGGTGGGGAGCACGTTTTTGAGATCAGGGAGAAATTCTTCTTAAATTTCACAAAAAGACCTTGGAATAGGTAAAGTTATACCGACTTTTCCGTTAAAGGTCCCCGGGGGGGGGAGAGAAGAGCTCACCGGCGCGCGGACGCGAGCGCGTGCTGGTGACGTCAAAATGACGACGCAGCTGCGGCAGGCTCGAGGAAGGGCAGCCAATTCCACGGTCACCTCGCTGAAAACTGCTAGGTTTCCGGCACTGCACCATCTTGTTCAATCAGTTGTGACGTGAGCGAAATAATCGCGTTATGAACAGGCACCAATCTCACACTAGAAATTGGAATTTCGAAAATGTACAGGAAAACGGAGCTTCCGTGCTTCCGTGTGCAAACCCTAAGGAATACACAGGCAAGTTGAAGCCGATCAACACATTGACGATAGATCCTTGTACGTGTACCTCGACACCTTTTTGTTTATTTTTTTTCAAAATCATAAAATTTTTTCAATGGTTCACTATTGGTGAATGTGTTAACCCATCTCTGCTCTTCAAGTTTGACTCCTAATTTCTTCTACTTATTAATGGTGAAGTAAG
The DNA here is from genome assembly GCA_002352805.1 of Teladorsagia circumcincta. Classification (NCBI taxonomy): domain Eukaryota; kingdom Metazoa; phylum Nematoda; class Chromadorea; order Rhabditida; family Trichostrongylidae; genus Teladorsagia; species Teladorsagia circumcincta. Next base: position 131,194 of record KZ345175.1, read on the forward strand.
AGGGCCTCAGATGAGCAGAGTACTAAGTGTACAAAAGTATTAGTAGCGGAACTCTCCATTGCTCTTTACCTCGCCGCCGCTGTGACGTCACCAATACGCGAAGGCGTCCGCGCTGCCGGTGGACTTTTCCATGGTGCCAAGGTCCCCGCTGGACGGCAGTTCGCTAGGAATTTGTGGGGCCAGAGGGAGAGGCGGAGTTAGAGTGTTCATAAGATTCTATGGAAACGCTCATGGTCTTGGTAGGATGGTAATTGTGGAGGTGAGCCGTATGTGGTTCCTCCAAGAGAATCGTTAAATCACAAAATCGACCAGACGCGACGGCTGAGCCTGATCCGACATCTCCATGAGCGATACCTTTTTCCGTTGACATTTCCAGCTCTCCCCGGAGTTCTGGTAACACTTGGCGCCAATTACAAATCATCCATGAAGAGTAATCATACGTTGAGCAGGTGTTGACGAGCAGTACACAAATCGCGGCTGCTCCGCATTTGTCATAGCCACACAAGGCCCAGAAGGGGCGCGCATGAATATACGTATGTACTAGTTCAAATGACAAAATCGTATTCCAGGAACATGTTAAAAAGTTCAAAGTCATGACCATCTTCCGTTTCGTTGACATCACTTTGGCATTGTTCACTGCTCAGTTGCCACTGATATTCCAATTAATCTTCGTCAACCTGGGAATCATCGATTGTGGGCCAATCTTGTCCGCCTTAGGCAACGCAAAATGTGAGTATTTCAGCCTTGTGATGTCTTGATCCAATCAGTCCTCACTCATATCATTTGGCCATAACTGTTCCAGATATATACAATTTTGTTGTTATATGCGAATTGTCATTAATGTCTCTGCTGGCTACACGTCTCCTTCTTCCAGAAAAGTAAGCAATAATCATTCAGAAGCTGCTACAAATGTCTGCTTTTATGATAATCACAACCATATTCCATCTATTTCTTTTAGATGCGCTCTATTCGACAAGTCTCCTGTACGCTTACTGGAAATCGCAAGAAGTGCACAAGAAAAAATGCTCCCCAATTAATTCCAGAATGAAGTCATAATTCGACCGGAAGTAATAAAAAGGAAATAATAATAAATGCTCAGAATGGTGTGAGCGAATGAATCTTGATTAACCGTTCAAAATAATTGTGGAAACAGTTCTGTGAAGGTCAGGACGAAAGGCGAGTGACGCTAGCGGGATACATCTACCAAACGTCGGCAAGTTGTAATGTGGTCAGGCGTGCTGAAGCTTTGACAGAAGCCTGCTCGCTTTACTGCTGAGCTCCTTTCAAAGCCCTTCGGATTCGTGCCAGTACGCAGCGGGTGAACATTGTAAACCCCCGACAAGAGGTTGATAGAGCGATGATTCGTTAGGTCATCCTTGTCCCTTCTTGAACAACAGCTCCATTGACGATGTTTCCAGGCCCTTGGAATTCGCATTAGGTAAGGTAGGTCAGACCTTTTACAGGGTGGGGCACAATTTGATGATAAAGTGACTGTGGTCCAGTTTGAACCAGAAAGGTCAAAACGGGGTGACAACCACAGCGGCGTATGACCATACCCTTTCAAACAGTGGCTAACATTTTCTAGGGCGGTAGTGGAGTGTCCTAGACTGGCAGTCAAATGTGATGATTTTCACCTAATGACGAGGATTAAGAAGCGTGGAAACATGGACATGACCCTAATTAGATCCGTGAGGTTTCCAACATCGCTAGCAAAACCAGCATTGCACTCGAAGTTGAATCCTGGACGATAAACTCAAAGCCAGTATTTTGCCATGCACCGGGGACCACTCGACCACAGCATTGAAAGAGGTGTCGACGACCGGCAAGCAACGGATTTGTTCGCAAATTCTACATAGACTTCACGCGGTGTTGATCCAGCAACCTTGCCAGATGCAGCGTGGAACGTTCTCAGTACGCCATTGGCAATTCGCCGTGGTCGAAGGTCGAGATGGTGAGCCCCCCATTCTCTGCAAAACCCTCGCCTCCCAAGGGTTTAAACCTTCAACACAATCTCCCATGAGTAAAATCGTTACCATTGCACTAAGGCCTACTTGTAAATGTTGAAAGGGTGTAGAGGAAATGGCATAGCCTACGAGATTGGCATTTCCTGCAGCTTTGATCAAGAGACCGAGCACACCAACGTAGACCGCAGGCGCTGCACCATTGAGACTATTACAAGACGCTTCCCTTTTCCCCCTCCAACACCCTGCTTAGACTCGCGCAGACTTTCTTTGCCAACTTAGCCTTTCACCTTCAATTTTATTTCTTCCCATTGTTTTCTTTTCCTGGCTTTTTTTTTCACAAGAACATTGGTGCGCTCTGAACCTAGCATCTATTACAAAAGATTAACGTAAAACTCAACAGTTTATTGGATAACAAATACATCTTCATCAGAACAAAACAAAATACACTCCTTAATACTTCTCTAACCTTGTCATGCTTGAACAAATAAGAGAGCAATTTTCAGCTGAGAGGTTTGACCCTTGAGACATGGAGGCACGACTTCAAGCGCTTCAAAAAAAAAACGTACAACACGATTACGTGAACGCCAACCGTATTACCCACGGCACGTAATCCCAATAAGGCTTACTCGTATAAAAGCTGGGGAAAGATTGGACTGGAGGATTCCACAGCTATTTACATAGCCCATCAAACAAGGTGAAAAAAAAAATTGAAAAGCAATTCCAATCACGTTTCTGCTAGAGCTTCCCACTCACTACTTTTGTTCTTGTTAAGTATACAAGCACTGAGCAGTGCAGTAAGTTGTCCGGGAGAAACTGGCTTTCAAACAAAAAACCAAAACTTTTTGAAATCACGCCAGAAACTTCCTCGAAATGGGAACACAAATTCATGGGTGTAGGCTGGCTGGCATTCCTTTCGAGTGCTAGGGAGTAAGTCATGCATGCGAAGCGAAATCTGCGAGTCATCTGATCGGCATGATTTTGAGGGGTGAAAACTAATTTAGTCAAGGTGAACCTAGGCAACATTTAGCTATGGCGAGAAAATGGCAATACTGTAGAAGTGACAAAGGGAGCAAGACTAAAGATCGATGGAAATTCCTCTCGAGCTTCATGTTACTAAAATGTAAAAACATAGAAAAGTTCAAAAGATCCCTAAACGAATAAGTGAGACACACAATAATGAAGAAACTCTCCTAATGAACTCAGTAAAGAACGAGCACAAACAATGCGACTATTGCTTCAAAACTGGCTAGTAAATACACATCGACACATACAAAATAACCAGATAGTGGCACAGGGAATAACAAATATCACTAAATGATCGCGATGAGATCGACCTGTTCAAAGGTATTCAAAGGGATGTAACGGCATTGAAAATAAATCTGTTAACAACTGAAAAAAATAAGGAGGCATCCGTCATGGAAGAGTGAAGTTGCACTTGTTAGTAAAAACCAGGTGAGGTAGTTAAACAGTAAATGGTAAAACTTTGAGGTGATAATAGTCAGGCAGGTGTCATGATTTTTTGTCTTACACGTCCAGTAATGCCGTTTTCAAGAAGCAAACATCTGGAAAATCAACATTTTCATTAGAGCGAAAGCAAAGATAGAGCGTAATGTGATCACTCATCCCTTGCGAGTACGCCACTAACTTAGACCCCATTTGAAGGAAGCGGCATCAAAGTATTAGGCGTTTCAGAAAGTTTTGTCGTTTTCTGACGCTCCGCAGTTACACGCTTCTTTTTTCTTGGATTCCAAAAAAAAACTGTCATTAATATGGGTATAATTTTGTAGAGCTTCTCCCGCTCTATCTAAGCTTACCTCAGGTTTGTTCTGAAACATTTTCGTAGAACTTAACAATGGTTTGAATGCTGTATATGCGATCAGCAAGTTGACATACTTTTCTTTCTCTGGCCTTGAATAGACTTGAAAGTAGCGCGAGCAGGTCAAGATATTAACACATAACGGACCGCCGTTGCGCGAACATTTCCACGCCTTTTCTCAAATTTTCTCTTAAGTAATTATCACTCGATCAATACTTTGACTATCGCTGACGAACTTATTGTTTTTCGGGCCCAATAGTCTGTTAGTCTGTTAAGTTTCAAAACATGAAAAATGTCAGAATAGGTCAAGCGAAAGGAGTCTTCTCTTTTGTTTGCGTGCATCACCATGTGATGCACTCGGTCCGTTACGTGTTAACGATGCACTTGGCTTAGAGTCGCGCGGAGTATGCTACATAGCAGTAGTTCGAAGTTATTGTAACGAAAGCGAGAGTCTCGGGTATTACTAGAGTGGTTGGTCGGTTCACGTTGCTACCCATGAGCTAAAAGTTCTAATTGGAACACTTGTGCGCAGGACCATTAAGGACGCTCTGCCCTGCCTGTACGTATACGGTTTGCGGAGCCAAGTTATACGGAAATAGTTGAAAAGTCCAAAAACTTCGATAAAGGTGTGCCGCGACAAAGCCCTAATTTGAAGGGTCGTCCATCAATTTCTAGCTTGTTTTATATAACGAAAGCAACTTGATCTTCTGCTGATTTGCAACGTACAATGAAGAATGGATTCTTCCCTACAGCACACGAAGCTTCACTGCGTAGATCGACAACAAACAAGCTCCACATATTTTGCAAAACCTAAATTGTGCTGAAAGAGGGCCTGGACGCACATCACACAACCAACCCTGCCCAAGTTGAACCAGCTAGGCTACGAAGTGATGCTGCAAACATCTTACGTAGTACAGTGCGTTTCATAATTATAAGCTCACCCTGAAATTTTGCATTTCCAGTATAAGCAGCCATAAGGAATTTTTCTTGCATTATCAGTGGAATCCCCAGCATGAATAACCCTCATCCAAATTTAGGCAGCAGCATCATTCTTCTGAACTTTTGTGTAACAGTTTATTCGTTTTTGCAGCGTTTCATAATTATAAGCCCACCCGGTGAACATAAATAATTTATTCGAAGTAATGAAAGATATGGAAGAGGTAATCATTCATGTCTCTCCCTCGATAAAGCGTGACATTGAAGGACCCCCATGGATCACTAGGAACTAGGTTTCACAGCCCTTCTTATCGTTTTCGTTCCAGGCTTTAATGGTCCCTGTTCCAGAATTTCTGTGCTCTGTAAGCAACGGTTAGTCGCATCAACCTTCTGGTGATGCTGCTCTAGATGTGCTCCATCGGATAGACTTCCGTACTGCAGGCTGGCCACTGCTGGCCGCTTATGCTTTGGGAATGCAGCCGATCATTTGCTGAGGGACTCACGTGGATGGCAGATTTTCTTTTGAAAGACGTAGTTTAGGCATAGAAAAGACACTACATAATGCTGTCAGACTTATTGGTAATCTATGAAGTTCATTTTGCACGCCACTGAGGGAAGTCTCATCCCAACACCATTACAGAAAGCAACGCAGACCTTCACCCTTCCTCAACCGGAATCGTGAGCGCTAAACCAAATGACCAGCTTCCAAAAGTTACTTCGAAAGCGCTTGTATTTGTTGGAACTACCCATATTAACCTGGTTCATTCAGTAAAAAACCGGTCCTAATGGGACAATTAAGTTGTGTGGTACCATCGCGACGAAAGCCTATCTTCATCGAATCCCTGTTTATGTTCAACTTTGAGATTTTAAGTCGTGCATTTCGTTCGCGGCCAATGAGCCTCGCGGCAATCTTCACCGTCTTTCTGACATTGTATCTGCCCCTTATCACAGCTCTCCGGATTTTATTTTTCAACACAAAAGAATTTAATCACGAGCAGATATAGATTTAATGGGGAGGTGCTCTTTGGAACTGCCTTCAAAATTCTTCTCAAATTTTTGAGAGCGAATGCACGTAGTGTCCCAGGGTAGGTAAACATCTAGAGACATGATAACACTCTGAAGATCACTGGAATGGAAGAACTTTTCCGATATGTTTCCCAACGACTCTTCCGCAGAGCCTAGCACGTTGAAATGCATAAAACTTACCCATTCTTCGAAAGACCACACCAACGATTTCCGCAAATGATGCTCGAAGATTTGTTAGTGATAGACATTTATTAGGCTGGTAACTTTGGAATGTCGCTTCCCTTTGTACCTTTGTTTCTCAGCTTAAACACAATCTGTTAAGATGGGGGACCATTCATTCGAAAGAGCAATTCAGCGCGCATATTGTGAAACCTTATGCGCTACTGAGAGGATGCTCTTCAAGCCAAAACTTTTGCTCAAAGATGAATGGTCAGAAAACGTCATCTGAGCGTACATGTTCAAGCAAGCAAAAACAGTCAACAAATCTTACTCGCTGTGAGCAAAACACTGCGTGGCAACGCTTAGCCTCTGGTGCACTTCCAGTTATGGTTTCAGCCTTTCCAATTCTGATGTAAAGGACTTGAGGGCGAAGAGAATGGATATTGACCTGTACGTGTAGAAACGGACACTGAAGAAAGCCGACGAACTGAGCCTCCGCCAAACTGCACTGAAACTCTTCGGGAGACTTGACTGTGTCAACAGTAAAACCTAAAAGTTTTCACGACCATCTGGTAAGGCCTTGCAGGATAGGAAATGGGCTCGGCCCATTCTGAGCGACACGAGCAAGCAGCACTGGTGGCTAATACTGGAACGCTGTCCAATATCTCCAAGA
>KZ345175.1:149150-163602 GCA_002352805.1 Teladorsagia circumcincta
TAATGGAATAGAGTATTTCCAATAAAAATTCTCTATGGTTGTGAGGCGGAGGGTGGGTACGCCCCGGTGCGATCTCATGGAGCCACATGGGATCCCACCGGCGGGTTCCATTGAGACTAACCTGGGAAGAGGCAGGACACCTATGATTGGTAGACTACCTGCTCCAATAAGTACATTAGTGGCCAAAAATCAATTAACAAGCGGTACCTTGAGGGTTTCTCTTCTGAAAATCACTGGATCTCCTACAAATTTGTAACAGTCACTAATTGAGTGTTTTCTAATCAGCATAAATAATTCCAACGTTTAGTTAAACCCAAGGTAAAAAAAGAGATTTTTCGAATTTAGTGGAGGTAATCACGTAGCCGGTTTGGTGGCGGTGTCCGTTCCTCCAAAGGGTTCCACCGGGAACTGCCCACTCTGGGGGCTGGCTGACCACGGACATTCGAATGCAGGCGACAGGCCTTCATGACAGGCCGGCCTACGAACACTCACGTCACATGACAAATGTTTATGTCGCTAAAGAAATCTCGGTATATTGCTACGGCGCCTGCGGGAGCCGACGCGCACTCGCAAAGCCAGGCGAGTGCGAAAAGTATGCGAGGGTCTCCGATGCAAGGACGGCATCGGAGGCAACTAGGCTAGTCCAAAAGTCGAATTGAAGACTCGCGTTCCGACACTAAATGTTGGCACGCTAACGGGCCCTCGTACCAGCTAGCAGAAGCTCTAGAGCGCCGACGAAATGACTTCTGTGCCGTGCAGGAAACGAGGTGGTTTTGCTGTAAGTCGAGGGACATTAGCTGCGACTTCAATGCCGTTCTCTGTGGCGGTCCCAAAACCACCAATGAAGTCGAGATGATTGTCTCCGAACGCTTTCGTGATTCGATAGCAAACGTGGAGCGCTTCGACGACCGTTTGATGAAAATCATTGCCTTCATCGAACTATGAAGATACCACATCTCCTCTGCGTACGCTCTGCAGACCGCATGCTCCGAGCAAGCCAAAGGCAAGTTCTGAATTCTGCTCGAGCAGACAGCTGACGTACCGTCAAAGAAGCTGTAATTGTCACAGGCGACCTCAATGGGCAGGTTGGCGCTACGAAAGACGATTACAACTGTCACGGTGGTCTTGGATATGGGTCACGTAATACTGATGGTGAGCGGATTCAGACTCTCACAACCTCGCCATTGTGAACACGAAATTTCGAAAACGCGACTCACATCTCATTACCTTCTATAGCGGTCAGACCAGAACACAGATTGAATTCGTATTGCAGGCGCCGCGATCAAGGGCTCGTTAAAGACGCGAAACTCTACCTTATGAAACGGTCGCCACGTAACACCGACCACTAATTTGAACGCTAAGGGGTCGCTCCACCGAAGCCGAAATCAACCGAAAGGTCAGGGCCAGCGAGAATCAAGTGGTGGCGAGTGAAGGAAAAAGAAGCGGCTGTCGTTTCCCGCATTCAATCACCAGAGGTGACGGCTGCTGACGAAACTTGGAAAGGTGCTGCCGAAGCGATAACTCGGGTTGCGCGATCCAAGCTCGGGTGACTAAGCCTGGACGGCAAAAAATTGACAAGCAAACATGGCTATGGGCGGACCAGGTGGAAGAGAAAGTGCGCGAGAAGAAGAAGCGCTATCACGCATTTCTTTCGGAAAAGACAGCTGATAACTGGCGGAGCTATCGGATAGCGAAGAACGATGCAAAGATGGCCGTTGCTCCTGCAAAAGCAAAAAGCAGGCATTTTGCTGATGTCAACGAGAAACCCGATTCGCGCGATAGGGAGCGGTATGTTTACCGACTCGCGAAGACCCGCAATTGCGAAACCGAGTATATAGAAAAGTTTGTAGGCAGGAATGATGAGAATGGTCACCTCTTGACGGACCGCTAGAAAACATTGAAGCAATGGCGTGACTACATCGAAAACATCTCTACAGTCGAATTTGCTGATCCCGCCATCCCCTGTGCTCCGCCAGTGCACGGCCCCGTTCAGAAGATAACTGCGGAAGAGACCGTCACAATTATCTTCTTCACGGCTATGAAGAAGATGAAATCAGGCAAAGCAACTGGTCCTGACGACTTAGCGCCGCACTTAAATCAAAATGCTGGAAACCTGCAGAGCGGTTGACGCAATTCTTCAAACAGGTCGTTGCAGAGAAGAAGATGCCTCAGAGCTGGCAACAGAGCACGACAACTCCTATCTGGATGAAGGAAGGCAGTCCAGGAGAATGCACTAGCTACCGTCCAATTCGCCTTCTCTCGCAGAGCGTGGAAATCTTCGAGCAAATTGTAGATCCGTCTCGGTCACATCGTCGAGCTAACCACCAACCAATGCGGTTTTGTGGCCGGTTGCAGCACCATCGATGCCATGTACGCCGCTCGCATTCTGCTAGAAAAACATCGCGAGAAGAAAAAGACCGGTGCACCCTACCTTCCTAGAATTGGGGAGGCTCTCGACCGCGTTCCGCGCGACGTTATATGGTATGTCTTGCGACAGCAAGGCGTCCCTGAAGAGCTCATTGAATGGGTGCGCATCCTTTATCAAGTCCAAACAGCCGAGTGCAAACGGCAGCAGGAACTTCGATGGATTTTCCCATCTCTGTCGGGGTACACCGAGGTTCTGCGTTATTCCCACTGCTTTTTGTTGACGTCATGGATGCCGTTACAACAGATCTTCAGAAGGTGGCTCCACGGACGCTTCTTTATGCTGATAACGTCATGTTGGCTAGCGAAGACAAAAGCACGCTCGAGCAACAGGTGTAAACCTAATCCAACCGTCTGGCTATGTTCGGGTTCAGCTTAAACGTCAAGAAGACTGAGTACTTGACCACCGATTCGAGTGAGCTAAGCTCTATCAAGATCAATGGTACTGAGCTCACATGTACAACATCATTCAAGTATCTTGGATCAGCAACTGCGTCCGACGTCAGCCTGGTCTTTGAAACGAATTCTCGCGTGAGTGCAGACTGGTCGAAATGGCGCTCGATGACTGGTGTTGTCCGCGACAAAAACATGCCAGTGCGTCTCAAATCTGAGATTATAGGAACGTCATCCAGCCAGCCGCGATTTAGGATGCTGAGTGCTGGCCTACGACTAAAGAGGTCAAAGCCGGTCTCAGTGTGATGGAGACGAGGATGCAGCATTGGACAGCTGGGGTCACACGATTAGACCACATTCGGAACGATGCCATCAGAGAGCGATTTGGTTTGGCTCCGATTGTCGACAAGACGCGCGAACTCCGAATTCGATGGTACGGTCATGTCCTCCGCGCGAATGATGACAGTGTCCGTAGGATCGGTCTTGAACTTGACGTGACCAGAAAGTGGCCGGTACGCCCAAAGCAGCGGTGGCTCGATACGTTGCACGGAGACTTGAAATCAGTTAACATCCACGCCGATTAAGCATTTAATCGGTAAAAGTGGCGTCAACATATGAGAAAAGCAAACCCGCCTACAAACGGGACAAACGCTGAGGAATAAGAAAAAGAATCACGTAGCCATTATTCAAATAAAACAAAGTATAATTAACAAATTGCATAGCCGGTAATTAAGCAAGTCTAGCACATTGCAAAAAAGTCGTTGATACTTACTAGGCTCGAATACGAGTGAATTAATGAACTCACTTCTCAGAGCACTACCCTCCATTTTCGTCCGATATTACCAGATTTTTGCTACTTCGAAGCTCTTTTTTTGGTGGACGTTTTAGCGACTCCCTCCGTAGTAGTTCTGTGATGTTTGACTCAGGAGACTGGTATGGCTACTCCATTAGAAGCACCTCATGCTGTCGGAACCACTCCTACGTGTAAAGCGATTGGAAGTAAAGGTGCCTGGTCAAGCCTGATATGAAGGTTCTTGCAGTTTTCCAACGTCATCAGGAGCGACGTAAATATATTTGTGATGTTTGATAATGAGGGTACTAGCCATATACGGCACACCGAGAGAGAGCGTTTTGATTTGAAAAATCAGCTGCTAACCGTGAAATTGATAGAGGCTTGGTAAGGTTGCCTTCGAAGTAAGTGAGATCACCTTGCAGGAGTGAGGGAGAGATGAGGGCGAACGTGTGCTGTTAAATTCTAGAGGGTGTGATGTATCCGCAGGTATGGCTTTGTTCTTGACTTTGTTTAGCAGCAAAGTAACGTTTCAAAACATCGCGCCTCTTACAGTGTGTCAGTGTGACATGCCGCGGAAGTTCCGTGAAGATTTCCTTCTGCTGACGGCGAGAAACGATTATGTTTCCTATTCTGTTCTATGCCTTTTGACTGCAGGAGTGGTCCGTCAACATGGAGTGATTTCAATGAAGCAGCCACGTCAGTCTCCTAAGCCAAACGTCGCAAAACCACTAAAAGAGTAGTTGCAAAAACGTCGAAACAAAGAGCCTGGAATATGAGCAGAAATTTGGTCTTACTCGAAGCAAAATGAATGATGATACCTCACTAGTGGATGTTGATACCTCACTAGGGATTGTGTTCATTAATTGAACTCTTATTTGGGCCTAGATAAGTATCAACGACTTTAGAGGGTTCCGGGCAATCTGCTAGGCTTCCTTAATCCAAATGGCTGCGCAGATGATTTTGTGTGGTTGGGAAACACCTACTGTGTAAGTGGTGCAAATGGGGAGGAGATTCAGTGGTTCCAAAAGAGAAATGTCAGAAAGCCGCTTGTTAATTGATTTTTGGCCATAAGTGTATGTATGCCCAAACCGCACCACGACCCATGCATCATGTGCTACACTCAGACCCAGCCTTCTGATCACAAACGTATAAATTACCTCGATAAGATAGTTGCTTCCGTGCGGAACTCAAAATCCATTGCATCCACCGATTGGGTATTTGTTCGGCTAGTCCATGGAAGATCGCTTAAGCGATAAATTTAACCACTATTTTGGATGCAAACATGTGACTTCCTCTTCGAACTTACATAGCAATGTTTTCCGAGCAGCTATCTTGTCCATGCCATTGTAAAGGCGTGACTCCATCGTCTGATACAGATTGTACGGAATAGACTAAACAAAAGAAACTACTGAAATATGCTTCAAGGCACTCTTTCGACGACTTACATCGAAGGTTTCCCACATTCGAATTTCCTCAAACACCTTTACCAACTCTGGTTTGATTGAGAATCCTTCGTCAGGAGCGATGAACTACAATTGAGAAGACTTGGTAGCAAACAGAACAAAAATAAAGCAAATCGTGAAGGTAGCGTACTGGAGCAAAAACGAGTCTTGATTGCCTAGCAGGATCTTCCAAGAGACACAATACTCCGCTGTATCCTACGGGAGCAAAGTCGAATGAATGAATCTGATGTTGAAGCTGAAATTTGGCATTGACATCTATAGACAGTGAAGTCCAACCACCAATTATGAGATTGAAATTTGAATGAGAAGACATTCGGAAGCACTTCAGCGGAACAGATACTTCTGAAGCTATCCATATTTACTGAGCAATTTGGAAGGAAGCCACTGACACATCAACCATAAGTACCACTGAATCAGCTAGAAACAACCAAACAAAACCCAACCTTAATTCTATGACCATTGTCAACGTTTCTGCTTACGAAAGAGTCGCGACTGTCGGAAGGACGAGTCCGAATAAAGGTAGACGCTGATGGTTCATCATTTTGGTCTGCAAATTCGCAAATAACAAACGGTCTTCGTAAACGACAAGATTGCCAGGGAATTTGTTATTCGCTTACCACTGGTTGACGCAAATCCTACACGCCTCTTCAAGTCACTCGAAGCTTTCGCATCGCTCCAATCCAAACCGAGGCGGTCGAAAATGGATGACAGTTTCCCTTCATGTGCACGGCATATGTTCTCGAGCTCAGCCTCGCAATCAATTTCGTGATGAGTGCCGACAACGTTGTTGTCAGCTGTGGCAGCACCTTCCACATAGGAGATCGACCTCTGGGTTACGTGTTGTACCGGAATTTGCTCTGGGACTGGAGTCTGCAATGATGTCCAATTGTCCAAATGAGAAGAAACAAATCGAAGCAGCAAAACGCAGTACATCTCGAAAAAGAAGGAATAGTGTTTGTGAAACACAACTCTTCGATATGTCGAGAAATCCAAGGATATCCCAAAGTTTCAAATAAACGCTAAATCAATCAGCTCACCTACAGCAACATACTAAGGCAACTCTCACTAGGAAACTGCAAGTAGTTTTTTTTTACATGGAGGTAGTACCACTGGCTATTCCATTTCGACTCTCGCAATCATTCGCACCATATTTCAAAGGATGTGAGAGTATAAAAAGTATAACCTGGTCATTGTCGAGGCTACCGTCATCAATTGGCTTGTCCAACAACGCAGAGCTGCTTGATTTTAGTCTCAGTTTCGCTAGCAACATCGAGCGCCTAGTGACTTCACCCTGTAAAGCTAAAGCCGCTTGCAAGTTGTAAGCTGAAGCAGTAAGCAACTCACGTATGCTATGCTTCGGGAGGTAAGCAACCGAGTCCGTTTGGCGTTCCTGCTGGGGCCGTATGCTGAATGTTTGGGAGTGGATGGGGTCCCCAACGGTCAACGGACTACTTCGACTCGATAATTTGAACCGCCTCAATTTGATGCTTACTTCAGGACTAAGCCTTGGAGAGAGGAGGGATCTGCGAGATCCGACCTCTCTTAGTAAAGCTTAGTTAGTCCCGAGCTAAGCAAATCAGCCCTTTTGGCGGAGCTGCCGATGTAGTTGCACCACTCCCGTCATACTCTCCTATCGTACCGACCAAGTTCAAGTAGTCCGTCGTCCTCGGGGGTCCCACCCCCTCTCCAACATGCAGGGCCCAGCAGAAACGCCAAACGGGCTGGTTTGCTTACCTCATGCTTTGGGTGCCATACTTACACATGCACACTTACAACACACAGCCTCTTAAAGGAAGATTCCACGATAAGGGTCAAGGTCGAAGAAGGGGAAACCTGACTAGTACAGAGACAAGCTGACAGACACAGCATGCGCATAGAAGAATAAGCCCCCCCCCCCCTCAGCGATCTAGCATGGCCTTCTCCGGGGAGCAATTGGCGCGCTGTTGGCTCGGTACACCCCCTCTCTTGTAGTCTCCCGTCAGGGTCTCTAGCCTTACAGCAGAGGTAGCGTTAGCGTTAAAGAAGGTAGCACCGATGAGAGTAGCATCGATGCGTAATTCAAAGGGCAATGAAGAAATCCCGTTTCTGGAGTTCTAGGGCCAAGCCATTTCTTGGTTTTTTCTTCTTCGTGCATCACTGGTCATCTCTAAATTGATTCCCACTGAGCCTTGATTCCCATTGAGCTGCCTTTTCATTGTAAAATCTGCATGTAAGACTATCTCAAGAAACCGTAGAAGGATCACTCTGCAATGAAGAAGGAAGTCGCCAGCCAGTTGAAGTCGTCTACCTCGACATCTCCGGACGGGCGTGCTCAAGCTTCTCGAGTTCCTCGCAAACACCTCAACAGAAGAGCCGGACGCACGGTCATTCCTACGCTGCTACAAGTCGCAACGAGGGGGTCGTATTTGGGTCAGCTTGTGTGGATGGGGGTAGTACTCGTTCCACTCCACGAAATCGGATAAGAAATTGAAGTGAAACTGTGTCATGTGTGAGATATCATGAGATATCATGGGTAGTAGGCTGGGTGAGTTGAGGGCGCGCGGGAGAGAAATTTGTTGTTCCACAGCGCGTATATACCCGCCTTAGCAAATGTAGTAGTGGGAATATAGGTAATATAAGGGAAAGCAGGGAAAGTATAGGGAATTTCTGCGGTTTAATTATAGTTACAACTTGAAGTTTTCACTCCGGAATCTTTGAATGGGATTGAGTTCACATCTTTTCCTGCGGAAAACTTTACTCACTTTTCAAGCAACTGCTAGCAAAAAACCAGCGGTATACATTCAAAGATAACACGCTTCACTTCAAAGAATCACTGAGCTCACAACAAAGATTTGCAGTCCACGAATACCATACGTACTACAATGCCTTCCCGACTAATCATATCATAGTAATAAGTTTGGAACGTGCGCGGAAGTTTCCTCTATGCTGCACCCACACATCGAGCCGCATTGCTAACGTAGCAGTAGAAAATGTGCGTGTCACTTCGAACCGTAACGTCACCAACAAGGTAAAGCAACAGTCTCAAGAGGGTTCCAAAAGTTCCATGCTAATGAGGTGTGTAGAAGCACTAGCACCAGTCAGATACATATAAAGTGTCACCAACTTGAAAACATACCTTTGTAACGCTTTGGGAGGGGGGTTTGACGCGATCGGAGAGGCGGATCCACCACGCCCTGGTGGATCCGCCTCTTGCCGCCGTAGTGAGTACGTGATGGCGGCGCCGGCATTTTTGGTTGTTTCGGGACCACTAAGACTATCTCAGGTCATCCCTTTAAAGCAAAAGGTTATCTCTCGCTTGCTTTCTTTTTCAGATGTGCTGAAATCATCGTTTGCGTTTCGCAGACGATGATTCCAGCTCATTTGAAGTTCTTCGGGTCTCATCCGTTAAGAGCGGGCATTGCTATGCACTGTGTGCTCCAATGCCAGTTTGGCTCAAGGAGTCCTTCGTGCGAGCTGCTATAAGCTTCAATCCTAGTTTATTTTTGGGAGGCATTTTGTGTAATGTATAGTTTTCTTGTGCTGGATGACATAAACGTCTATCAAAAGTAATATTCACCTACTGAATAGCCAGGACTAATGGTAAGCCTAGGAGAAGGGAGGAGAATCCCTCCTCCCAAGGAAAACGGGGATTGCTCTCGGACGCGGGCTCTCCCCCTTCTAAGGCTTAGTCCTAAACGCTCACATGAAACAATATGCTATTCTGGTTTAAAACGCGCCACGCGCCCTGAATCACCTACCCCTTCCCTCGCTAGATGAGACCCGTCTCTTCTTGTGGCCGATGTCAGACTTTGCGAATGGCGCGATTCGCTACTAGCGATTCGCAAAGTCTGACATTGGCCTGTAGTTGGCAACAGCGATTGGTCGCTATTTGGCAGCTGTTGTAATTGAGGCGCGTTCACTGCGACGTTCAGATAGCTCGTCCGCCCCGACTTCGCTTTACTCCTAAGCCTTGGAAGGGGGACCCCGTTTCAAAGCCTTATCGGCGTTTTTCTTTCTCTTTTTCTTAATCATCCGTCAACTCGCTACCTACAACTTCGTTAGCGACCGCTTCACTCCTCGAATTCGTCCTGAGACTGTTGCTTTAACACGTTGACGACAACGCAGGACACATACGTCCCGCACTTTGCAGGCCATGTCGGACAGCGCGGGACGTATGTGTCCTGCACCCATTTCATGCAGTTTTTTCGCGCATCGCACATTTTTTCCTGGGTTTCTTGTATTCAATTAATAGACCGTGCTTCAACATAACTATAAGCGACGTGGTCCACAGAAAGATTAAATATGCCTAGATTTGACGAAGGTTCTCGTGAGTTTGCGAAATCTTCTGTTCTCTGCCATTTTTCGACGTCCCCTTTGTGGGATAAGAAGGTTAATCAAAGGAATAACAGGCAAAAATCACATCCGAAAATGGATGAGTAGCATAATTCCTAAACTACTGTAAAGTTCACTGGCAAAATCTTTTGAAGGGGTGTGGAGGAAATCACCATTGAAGAGGAAAAGCTCTTACTTGTTAGTTTCATGAAAAAACTCATTTCAGCAAAAACACCGCAAAATGTTTTGCACTCCCCAGATAGAGAAAATGTTGCAAATTCCAAAAACTTGCTCATTGTGCGGAATATTGTCCTCAAAAGAGAAGATGGTGTTGAAGTGTGAAACTCGAAAGAGATCACCTACGGTCAATTTTCCGCCACCGTTTTCAAAAAAATTTTATGATATGATGGGTCGCTTTTGATTTTGACATGCGTGGAAAATAACAACCATTTTTTCTCCATTGCTTCCTTTTCGCAAGATTCAGTTTTGAAGGGGGAACTGCTTCCGAGAACTTGCACATCTAGAAATTTTCCTGCGTTATTTTTCAGGTAGAATTCAATCTTATTTTGCACAATACAACTTTGGTACTTCCTAGAGTACAAGTTGAAATCTTCTCACGATTGGTAAGAATATAATGAGAATGAGTGGATAGTGCTCAAACCAGTCATAGGCTACATCGTGTCAACGCTGTTTGTGTGAGGCATCGTTGGACCATGTCAAAACATCATTTCTTTTCCGCTTTCTTCCTCCCAATTGATTTCCCTCATGCACTAGATCATTCAGTGGTCAGTTCTCGGCCGCTCCTCCTATCATTTCATTTTTGTTCGCTTTTACTAATCCATTACAGAAAGTTCTCGATATTGTAACCGATTTCGAACATTTTTTCGCCTTAATGTGCTTTTGTTCATGATGAATTTACTGCTAATTAACTTACTTTTTTATAGTGTTATACTAAATGAGGCATCTGAATGTGTTGTGTTGTGCTAGAAGCTTCTTTCATTGTGGGCTCCGAAAAACGCGCCTTGAGAGACAGCGCAGGACGCATGTGTCCCGCGGCCGCCGCGCTAGCAAAATCGCCGCTGTCCAACGCGGCCAAAATTGCCCAAACGCGCGTTGTCGTCAACGTGTTAAAGGAGGCGATTACGATAAAGAGGGAGCGCATCGTGAAAGCATATTCACCACACGAGCCATTACTGGCTGCGAAGGAAGGGAGGTGTGGCGCTTACACGACGAAAGGTGCGCTGGTTGCTGAGCAGGACTTTGGAAGCACTTCGCCCCCAAAGATCCGCCCACAAGTCTAGTTGTTGATTTGGACAAGCTGTGTTGCCAGCAGCGACACAAGTGAAGCAGCTTGACTGGAGCATGGTTCGACATGGTCATACCGAACGCGTTGCGTGGACTCGTCCATTCGTCCGCTTCTGTGCCTTTGCCCGCCCATGAGCGAAAATCAACAGCCAAATAAGGGATCCTGTTTTGCTTTCTGTTGTGTTGTTTCTCTGCTGTTTTCCACTGGCGTAACATAGAGCACCATGCCTTGTCCTCCATGAACCCCTCTAGGACCTATCGTAAACACTGTATTTAAGGGCGCAAAAAATGTGTATTGTTGGGAGTAGCCTTTGGATCACTGCAGAGGTGCTGTACAGAAGTCGAAGGATTTTGCTTCTGAAAGGTTTATCATTCTACAGCAAAGCCTGAGAGTAAAAATTTGTGTCTGCCTCGATTGTTGTTACACCTCACATTTGATTTCTGCGCCTTCTCCAGCTTTCATCCGTTTTTTTTTATTTTCGGTCCCCGGCAGTCACTGATCCATAAGGCGATACTGTAATTTAACACCGCCCAGCCAGACTTTTACGCATCATTGCGTGACCTATCACCTTCGTCAGTGTTTATTCACTTTTCCCTGGTCTCGGGAGCAGTTCATTCCATAAAAAGACATGCCCACCATTAGCACTTTACCCTCTCCTGAGCCAGCCTTTATGAATCTTTTTGTTCCGTTTCTTGACTGTCTCTGAACGAATTCGTAACACAAACACCGTCAACTTCGGTTCATGCCTCGCCCAGTATGCGGAACTCCGCCCGCGATGGGCGCGACACGGACTGGACAAGGTGATGCTCTCCAAGAGGATCCGATTCCACTAGACCAGCCAGGAGACCCGGAAAAGAAGGATAAGGATGTGCGCCCAGCTGAAAGATCGAATTTGAGAGCACTGCCTGCGATGGGAGGGAGATTCCTTAAATGGAAGGTGCCTAGTAAAATAGTGGCTACCCATTTTATAAGAGAGCCTATTAAACAGAAACGTTGGAGTAAAAGAGGAAAGTCTAGGGTGTGCAAAGCCACTTGAAGACGACAAAACCTAGAACACTCCTGAGCAGTTTCCTGATTCACATAATTCAGTCCTAGGGAAGCCTAGAGACACGTAAGAGAGTGGATATAGGCTAATTAGGGAGAGATCCAATGCTACCGATGGGTGAAGTGTGTGCTGAAAGGGGCGCAGTCTTCGTCAAAAATTGGAATATAAGCCAAAAACTGCCTAAGTACCGGATAAAAGAAAACAGCGAGGAAGATGATCTAATCCCTCATACCTCATAGTGGGCTGAGTGTGCACCGAGTTGGGAGAGGGCATGGTTGAAAAGTTCAGCTACTCTGATCAAAGTTGCTAGAACCTTACTTGACTCACGCTTAGTATGCGAAGCCGCACTGGTAAACTGTAAAGAGGTGAACACACCTCTTTCAATGAATTATCGTGGCTTCTCGATAGCCGTCCAATTAGTTTTGTTCGAGTTTGCTCATACAACACTCGGTTCAATAATCTTGAGGATGAAGGAGTAGCCAGCAGTTTAGATCTGCAAACAAGTGACCTTCATCAGCCGTAAGAACATGTTAAACAAAATAAAATGCTACTGAAAAGCACACCCTAACTGCCAATCCAGAAAGCTCTGATATAACCGAAAAGTAGTTGTTTCTGTCTGAAGCAAGCAGCTACCACTAACCGACGCGCTGTAAGGCCGATGTCATACTTTGCGATTCGAGCGAATCGCTACTAGCGATTCGCTCGGAGCTACTAGCGATTCGCTCGGATCGCTACTAGCGATTCGCTCGGATCGCTACTAGCGATTCGCTCGAACCGCTCCAACCGCTAACGATTCGCTCGAATCGCAAAGTATGACATCGACCTAATTGATTCCACTGGTGAGTTATTTCGAACCGGAATGAGAGCATGTATGGCACTAGAAGATTTTAGTTCTAAGTCGATTCTACAATATAGCACTAGACTGGACAGAGTGCAACGTTGTTAGCTGCTGCAGATTCATTTTCAAGTCAAATCAGTAGTTGCACAAGAAGCTAACTCACCCTCTAGGCCTCTGACTGAGAACTGAATCTGAGCAGACCCGACGAAGCTCTGTAGCTCGTGATGAATAATCCTCTGCTCCATGGGAAATACTGGCACGTCTTAGCTTGCTTGATGGTGACCGCTCACCGAAAGCCTTCAAGAGGAAAAGTTCATTAACATAATACGTTCAGTTCATATTAATAAGACCCTAATGAAAGCCGCTCTGTTCCATGGTCCTCTCCTGTACTAGAGCCCACGAAAAAAAAACCAAAGGTCACGCTCATTGAAGAATCTTGAACCTTTCAGTCCTGAATTTTTTTCCGTAGAAAAAAGTTTGGTCCTGCTATTGCTAAATACTTGCGAGCACGTCGCACTATAACGAAATTTGGAAGCCTTTCGACCACAAGTCAGAAGCTAGGAAGCTTTAAAAATTGACACGGCTTCTTGAATTTTTCAATTATGTCGAAAAAAATTCCAAGTCTATAGGTAATTTCGGAAAAGTCATCATCTTGTACAACATTATACGTAACTTGTTTTTATGGGATAACTGCTGTTTCACGACGCAGTTCGCGTTGCGAAAGTTATCACAAGAATGCTGAGTTATCGGGAAAACTTTCACTCAACTTCACCCCGACTCAGACTTGGCTCCCCCACTTAATTCACACTTCGGGGCGCGGCGGCGGCGAGCGCGACCGAGTCGATGGTGGCTGCGCCTTATGCGGGTAAATTTGAAAACGCTCCATCAGCGCAGTTCGCGGGCTTCTCGAGTGCTCTTTCAAATTACCCGCACAGCTCGCAGGCACCCTCGACTCGGCCGCGTTCACCGCGGCCGCGCCCTAAAGTGTGAACTAAGTGGGAGAGCCCTCAGACTTCGATGGCTTTACCATCGAAGCTGAGTTGGGATGAAATGGTGCCCCGGTCAAGTAACTGGTAGCATAATTGCCCGGAAAGCATGAGATCCGGGTACCAATCCCGGCTTGGGTGAAAGTTTTGCCCATAACTCAGCACTCTTGTGAACGTGTATATGTAACGTTTTTGATAAAAAAAAAGAATATATGTCAAGCACTTTAGAAACGACTGGAACTCAGCTAGCGGCTTGCTGAGACCAGCTCAGATTCATTTTACACTTGTACGCAAATACTTGTAATGCTAACAGCAATACACAATAAAATGGGAGACTGAAAACATAATCAGGAAGAGGATTGTCGCGGACAGCACCAGTGCGAAGCGACAGCACCGGTATATAGAGCGCTCAGACCGCACGCTGCAGGGCCATCTGGTCCTGGAGCCCCATCGCGTCCACGACGTGTCGACTGCGCACCCTCGCAGACGAGGCGGACCTATTTTCCAGACGAACATGGGGATACTACTGCCGTGGCCCTTACACGGACCACTACACGAGCGACCGCTGGTCCCCGTCATACTAACACATGACAACGTTAACAACGCCATACACCACTGCGATTATGACAAGGCAAAGAAGAGATCGATATCGCCAGAGTGAACACTAAGATATATACAGATCCTACTAAGGGCGATGTCAGACTTTGCGAATCGAGCGATTTGCTAGCGAATTGAGCGTTGCACCAGCGAATCGAACGTTGCACCAGCGAGTCGAACTATGTATCAGCGACTCAATAGTGGCGAGACCCAACATTCCAAGGAGCCGCGCCAATTTCAAACAGCGTCACTGGACAGTAAACACAGTTTAAAATTGGCGCGGCTCCTTTATGTTG